>JAPYZA010002663.1:0-16788 GCA_030522685.1 Eupelmus azureus | reverse complement strand
AATCTTTATTTTCGAATATTTTCGCAATCCATTATTAATATTTAAGTAAGGAGTACTATAAACACATATGGTAATGTAAAACCTCATTATTACCAACGATTGCAAAGAGTCAGTTATATTTACATTAAATAAAATGCATCTTTAGTATATATTGTATTTATTAATTATGCTACGCATAGCTACACATATTTTCATAGTTATGATAAACAAACGAACCAATTAGTAGCTGAATTATTTTAGCAACAAAGTTCGGACTTGGATATTTCACATAATTATTTATAGTATAATCCAGCTAGTTAAAATTACGTAAATATTAAGTTAAATCCATTATATTTTTACTATTCGTATTTTTCGTTTCTATCGAATGTAAAAGTCGTATTCATATATAAGAAAATAAAAAAATATTTTTGTAAATTGCTGTCTTTTATATTTAACTATAAGAAAATAGCTAGTAATCTCAGTTATAAGAAACATGATTTCTCATGAACATTTTTCCTTTGTCACGTAAATTGAGCTTCGTAGGCATACGTTTTCATATAAGCTAGCAATTTGCTTACAAAGCAATATTAGTTGCTTTAATTTATTTTTCTTGAATAAGTACAATTACAATTTTTGCCAGTTCATAACATTCTGTTTTAATATATTGAAAAACTACATTCGCTGAAACTCACAGTTTGTATAGAAAAGAGGTTGAAATTGTTGAATTGTCGAATATTAAACGAGGATAAAGTTCATAAGAGATATCAACAGTAATAATAAAACAGATTTCAAAAAGGTGTGCAGCAAAACTTCTTATAGTTTTTATTATATAAATGTTCGCAAGGTGTTGGTTAGTTCAATGCAGTATTTACTTAAACATTTTTTTATTTGGTTTGAACGCTGAGTGGTTTGATTTAGTCGTTGATAAAATTACTGATTTTAATATTAATCAAGTAACTATATTTATCAGTAAAGAAAATAATTTGTCTCGAATAAACTTCATTTGTGAAAAAATAATTAATCGAGTACCATCTATTGTGATTAACATAGTTAAAGTTAAAATTACTGGTGATACTGGTAATGATAGGTTACTAAATTTACCTGCACTAAAATATCCAAGGAGTATAACCTTGTATGTAATTCTAAAAACTAAACATGAATTCTACATGCAAGAAATCGAAGAAACCCTTAATTTTGTTAGTCAACTTTCCCTAATACCACCTCGGCCGAAATGTTTAGTTATAATTGTCAGTACCTCTACTTTATTTGAAGATAATTTGTATAATTTATTAATTTATGCTTGGACTTTAAAATTTCTAGATTTTATAATTTTAAATATAAATAAAAAAAATGATTTTATAATACATGAATATAATCCTTTCACTAAAGTTCATTATAAAAATCATTTAAGTTTGACACAACCACTTTTCACAGATAAATTTCAAAATATGAATGGTTACATCATAAATACTCTTTTTATTGACAAACCACCGTATACTGTACTTATGAAAAACTTAGAGAAGACTACCTGTCACTTTTATTTCAAATACATCAATGAATTATCTGAAGTGCTGAATCATACAATAAATTTTATTTCTAGCAATGATTCTAATAATTTTATAAATATCTTTGAAAATTTACACAATAATAACATCAACATATCACCAACAGTAGTTGTAAGAACCGGTTTAAATCCGTCTCCTCTTTTCGAAAACATATTATTTGGTAGATATCTATTGGAGGATCATGGAGTATTGGTTGTACCTATCTTATATAAATCTAAAGTTTCCAATTTATTAAATGAATTAACGTATTTGTGTTTTTCCGCTTTAATCGTATTTAGTTTAATTTTTACAGCAAAGGTATTTAAGTTCAATTCATTAAAGTGGACCCCATTTTTTGTTTTTCAAAATCTGTTGGGTATTTCCATTAGAAAAGTGCCAAGTAATCTAGTCGAAAGAGTTATTTACATAAGCATTGCTATTGTGTCTATAAAATATTCATCGGACACTATTGCGATCATAATAGATAACAAAGTAATAACAGTTCGCGAAGTGTCATTTAACTCTTTCGAAGAAATATATAATCCTTCATTACCGTTATACGTACACAAAGTATACTCTGAAAATAAAAATAGCGATGATGATATTAATCGAAAAATTACTCAAAATGGTATAAATAATATCACGACAGGCGAATGCTTAAAAATCCTGGCTAGACAAAAGGATCGCATGTGCTTATCAACTGAACGTATTGCACAATATTATATCAGAATACTTACGGATAGTAATCGTGTACCAACCATGAAAGTGGCAGAGCCTATACTTAATCATGTTTTTGCGTCATTTGTGTACGAGAAAGCATCGCCGTTCACTGAAAAGTTTGATTGGAAAATATTGCAAATAATCGAATCGGGGATCTCGAAAATATGGGAAAACGAAGCGAGCATACACCATTCATGCAATCAGCAGCAAGTCGCTCATGACAATAGTATCCACTTGTTACAACTTATAATTTTATTATTAGTAGGATACGTTATTTCTTTATTGACATTTTTTGTTGAATTAATAATGAAATATCCTCAAATAAATAATTTTAAGTTTTTGTCAGTTTATAGAACATTTATTTGTGTAATAAAGGTACAGTAATGTGTGTGATACAAGATTTTATAGAAAAGTGTTAAAAATATATTTATAAATCTTTGTATTAAGCAATGTCATTATAATCCTAATAAATGTATATGAAAGTTATGAATTAAAATTATTTTAATAACTACAAATCAACTTATGACTTGTATATCTACAATCAATTTCTTTTATTTAAATTCCAAATCAAAACTCATTGCCAAATCTAAAATAAAAAGTAAACAAATAAATACAAAATTATTCTCATATAATCAAGGAAGAAAAAGAACTACTTCATCAAAGTACTAAGTAAATTGAATTTTAACACAAAAGGATCAAATGGTATAACTGAACAACGGCAAATTATTGCAAATACATTACTTTTACAGCTTCTTATGTTCTTTATTAAAATAAGTTGTATAAATTTAGTTTACTTAATTTCTATAGATTTTATTTGAATTTTTCTTTTAAGTATGGCGACTTTAACTTAAAAAATTGATCATTAGGTCCTAAGTTATCTCTTTAAATTTAAGCATGTAATCGAACCAAAAATCATCTTAATTCAAACTGCAAAATTTAAAAAATTTGTTAGTTTATTTTTAATATTTAATTTCTAATTATTAATTTTTACTCTAAAAATGCAAATAAAAGTTTGTTTTCGCGACTTTAATTTCATTATTCGAAGCTTTACTTAGGAAGTTTGACAGACTGAATTATTCAAATTTTAAATAGAATCCACGAAATCTTCAGTAACACCATCTGGTAGGAAGAGACGGAATCCACGTGTATGAAATATGCGTATATGCATTACCGGCCAAACTACTTATTGGTTGTCGATTTAAAATTTTGGATCAAATGGATAGGCTCGTGTTGCTAAGCATCTTTCGACATATAAACATTTTGCCAGTAATTTTACAAGTTCCAATTCCCTGAGTTTTATTATATTTACGGTTCTACTAGTTCTAATTCTCCTAGTTCAAATCTACAATTTCTACTAAATGCTCTATTAGAAATAAAATGGATTAAAATAAATAATAAAATTACATGTATGGAAAATCATTTCTAATTTAATCTGTTATTTCTATATTACTAACAGGTTATCTATTTCTAACAGATTATTGTAAATATAGCATGTCCTACTTGATTACAAGAGCTGAAATCCCAGTAAACAAGAAGTTAACTTTTGGAGATATCCAAACCTATTTTTTGAACGCAAAATCGCTAAAAGATCACTTTCTGTTTACGGGGATTATGCAGGTTTTTTTATTTTAATAAAAGTAACTGAAATTAATTTGCTTAATTAATAAACTTTTATTTATCTTTGGATTGTATAAATTATTATTTCAAAATTACTGCGTTTGATAATAATTTTTCAAGGGCATTTCAAAAAGTTGAATTTGTTTCAAATTTACAAGAATAATACTAACTAGAAGTATATTTCATGCGTATCCTCCGCAAGTAATTTGCACGTAAGAAACCTTAAGTCAGATTCCACATTTCAGATTAGCAGACGCTCTATAGATATTGTTATTGTTTCAATTGTACGTACAACAAACACATCTATTTTTTTTATTTTTATTTTACATCGCTAATTGTGCTCTTTGGGTTAGAAGTACAATACTTATAAACAATAAATTTAAGAATATTAAAATTAAAAATGCTTCGTAAAAAAGAAACGCATTCGATTTGACAGTTGATTTCAATTTGCTGAGCTGATACAGTGAAAACAATATTGTGTAATTTAAATGTGTAGGTTTTAATTATTTTATTTTTTATTTAATCTACAATAATTTATATTAGCACAGAAAATGTTTATTCTTTTTACTTCCCTTATATAATAACTGAATAAAATTATGAAGAATATTGTGTATAGGTTAAGTTTTTATCTATTTCACCTCTTACATCAAATTAATATAAATTCGATTTTGTTTACTTATAGGCAATAAATAACCTGGATAATAAATATAAAATTAAGACAGTCAATATAAGATAACTACTTAATGATGGCATCCAGTACTACGAATCCCAAGTATATTTATAATCTACCATTCATCGAGCGTAATGAATTATGTAAAATTTTGAACCAAAATAATAAATGGGAAGAACTTGCAGGTAAAAACAATTTAAAAGTACTAAATTAAGTTAAGTTAATAAATAGATTAATTAATTTATAAATTTAATTTACTTATTGTATCAAAACAGGTGCTTGGATGGGATATAATGTCCTAGAAATTCAAAATTTAAGAAAAGAGCAGAATCCAACTGATGAACTATTAACGATGTGGGGTCATCATAATCATACGATTTTAGAATTATTTATTCTACTCTCTAGAATGCAACATTATCAATCAATGGTTCCCTTACAACGATTTGTTGATAGTAAATATCATGCACTTCTATATAATGGAGAAGGAAATCTTCAAAAGCTTCTTCGTGACGGTCAATTAAGGAAAGATACCAAGGATTTAAAAATAGGAGCACAAAATTTTAATCAATGTCAAAAAACTCATCAAAAGAATGCTAAAGTCATTGTAAATCAAAGTACAAAAGAAGAATCTGGAAAGATATTGAACCAACCAGTTCACCAAGAGCAGCAAAATGAAACAAGGAGTAATTCAAATAATTTATTAGCCTCAATGCCTGCAATATTTTCAACATTATTACCTAGAATTGCATATAATGAATTAGCTGCAGCAACAGATAATTGGAAAAGAGAAAATCTGTTAGGTAAAGGAGGCTTTGGAATTGTTTTTAAAGGTATTTTATAAACTATCTATAATTTTACAAGCAATAAGCAAACTTAGTTTTCTTCATAATTTCATTAATATTTTTTAATCTTTAGGTATTTGGAAAAATACTGAAGTAGCTATTAAAAGAATTGAACCACGGGGATCTGATTATGATGAAAGCTATGCATTACAATTAGAACAATCATTTCGTGAAATAAGAATATTAAATTCTTTACCTCATGAAAATATTTTACCATTGTACGCATATAGCATAGGTGGTGAAGCACCCTGCCTTGTATATCAATGCATGAAAAATGGTTCACTAGAAGATAGACTGCATTTAAAACATGGATCTGCTCCTTTGAATTGGATTCAGCGACAAGAAATTGCTAAAGGAACAGCTCGTGGCTTGCAATATCTCCATACAATTCATGACAAGCCTCTAATTCACGGAGACATTAAAAGTGCTAATATTTTATTAGACAAAAACTTTGAACCAAAAATTGGTGATTTTGGATTGGCAAGAGAAGGTTCTTCAGATGATTCATTAAAAGTAAGTTTCCATACTTGTATTTAATATTTATTATTTAGAAAGTTAAATTACAATTTTCACAGTAGATTTATTAATATTAAAAATTTTAATTTTAGGTGAGCAAAATTCAAGGAACTAGGCCATATTTACCTGAGGAATATATTTTTGGAAGAAATTTATCAACAAAAATTGATACCTACAGTTACGGAATTGTTTTGTTTGAATTAGCAACTGGATTATCAGCTTATGATAAATCACGACCCACAAACAAACGTTTAAAGGACTTTGTTGATAGTATTGAAGATAAAGATATACACTTAGTAAAAGACAAACGAGCAGGAGATAAATTTAGTGAAGTTTTCAAATATTTAATGTCACTTGGAAAATGGTGCTCAAACAAATTGGCAGAACATAGACCAGAAATGTCAATTGTGTATGAAAAATTTAAAAATTGATCATTCTAAAATATCTATTTTATTTATACAGACATAATTTTGTTAAGATCTATTGAACAGAATATATATTATATACTGATGATAGTGAGTTAGCTTATTGGTTGAGAAAATTTAAATATAAATATGTAAAACATGTTTCTATGTAAATTTATTCATGTTAGTTTTTGTAAGTTTTAATATAGTGATATATATACCTTTAATAATCTGATCTCCACATGCAAAGCAAAGCTGAGTGTTGAATCTATCAATACAATGAAAATAAAATAAAAATGTACATACACATACAGAAATATTTACAAAGATTACATGTTGTATAATTTTTTACTGATTGATTTAATAAAATTTGTTAAATATAGTTTAATATTAAATTTTAATACAATATAATCAAAATATTTTTTGACATGATCTTTTTATTGTTGCAGTTAAAAAATGTATATATTATAACTAATAGTTTTAATAAAATTTTCATCATTATTGTATTCACTTATTCAATCATTTAAAATAACATCCTTCAAAAATATACTTCTATAAGTTAAATACACACAGATGATCATATATTACTTTGATATAATAATTAACACTATGACTTACAATAATATCTCAATCGCTTATTGAAGAATAAATTTTTTTAATAAAAATAAATTTATTTTATATAAATTTATCTTTACCGATTCACATCAGTGAAATAAATAATATCAGCAATCACATAATTTATATTACATCAACATTCAAAAAATAAAGATTAATTTAAAAAATCACATTACTAATTCCTCCCAAAGTCCCAACCGTCAAACCTCAATAAACAAGACGAAGCAGTACCCGCAATCCTAAAACTTCGAAACAATCTCCACTTGGACGAAACCTCTCGCACTCTACCGATCCGCAAATTGCAAAACCACATCTCGCATATCTTTCCAGCCGCGCGCGTCTCTACAGCAACTCGCACAGCCAATGCCCGAGAAAGCGCAGCCGCGAGGCCAGTCTAGCGCCGGAGCAGTAGTTGCGTAGACCAGCCGACGAAAAAGCCGACTCGCGCAGTCTATCAGGATTTGATTTCCTAGCGGCTGAAAAATGGCGTCGATCGCGGGAGTCCGTGTCTTGGCGCGCTCCTCCGCCGGCTTCCTCAGGAACTCGAGCACGCGCCTAACCAACCTCGCCTCCATCACCCACCTCAACCGTCAGCTCTACCACGCGATCAGGCGAACGTCGACGCCCTGCCTCGGCCAGGTAAGTCCCACATTCGCGCACTACGTCTCTTTGAGATCGAGATCCGTGCCTGCATGTTCCGCGGTAGCAGCTCCGTCTTCTTCTTTGATTAATATATTTTGACGAGATCGCTCGCTGTTATGTAACTGCTGCGCGTAGCCTCGGCACGCCGTCTGTTTTTGTTGCTGTTTTTGCTGTAATGGTTTAAGTCGAGGTTTATTTGGGGAAGGCGCGGGTTTTGATGATTAAAGGGGATTATATCGATGATGGATGTCGGGGGGTCGGCTATTTGGCACACGTGATTACGTTTTCTTGCGCTTGCGGGCTTATCGCGTTTTTTTTTTCTGTGGTGGGTAAAGTGAACTTTGTAACAATGGGATAAAGTTAATGACACGATTGATTATGTATTTCCTGTGGGCGATGCTTGATGTAGCTGTTGAAGAGTACATTTCGTATGTGCAATGTTAAATTCTGAATCTTGATAAATGCAGGTCATTTGCCATGAAGTTCGAAGATACGGTCACACTATTGAGGAAAAGCCTTCGATAAAGGAGATTGAGGAACGCGTGTTAAAAGTTGTAGCTGCTTATGACAAAGTCACTGCTGACAAGGTTAATATTGTTTATTTTCTCTCATATTTTTTCAGAGCTTAGCGGACCCATGGGTCAAGCAGGTGCGCCAGTACAGTGCAAAGCCACCGCTCACACTAGATTTTATCCGTGATCGAGTACTTTTGGTTCTAAAACTTTATGATAAAATAGATGCTTCAAAGGTACATATACCTTTAACTTAGCGTCTTTTCAAATACTAGTAAAAATGTTTTTACAATGCTGTCCTAGTTTGTTAAACTTAAATGAGTGTTACCAAATCAAATCAAAAGTTTTTGAAAATGTAGATATAAAAATAATTTACATTGTAAAAACACTATTACGTCTTTTTTTAAATGGCTGAATGGCTAACACCTAGCTTGAATCGTGGTATCTGCTAATTTCATTGATGCATAACTTTTTATAACAGTTTATTTGTACATTCTTTCATTCTGTAGAAAAGTCAATTAAAAAAAAAAATATGCGTCAGTGATGCAGTGTAACCACGGTAAATACATGTTATGTTTGTGAAAATAATTGTCTAATCTGTTCACAGCTAAAATTGGATTCTCATTTTATTAATGATCTTGGTCTGGACTCATTGGATCATGTTGAAGTTATTATGTCAATGGAGGATGAATTTGGCTTTGAGATACCAGATATGGATGCAGAAAGACTAACAACACCAGCTGCCATAGTTCGTTACATTGCAGATAAAGAAGACATTTACGAATAATTCTTCTCTCATTAATTAATTATAAGAAAAACTTAGTCAACGTCTCATTGCTTAAGAAAATCTTATTACAGTAGCATTCACAAAAAAAACAAGGAATGTTCTGTATGGCAAGCACTTCATTGCGACTTGTTTCTTTCCTGTATATAGACCAAGGTCATTATGTATGAATAAAATTGTCACCAATTGTTAGATTAAATGAGATTTTTTTTAAAACAAAGCAACCTCTTTTGACTTAAACTGTTGAAGCCTTATAAATTTTTCAACACCAAAGATGCCATTAATGCATAATAAGAATGTTACTTTTCGTTTTTATTTCTTTATTAGATTTAAGTAATGTTTAATAATAAAGAAAATCTAAATTACAGCTTTTCATTTTATTATTTAAATGAAAAAGTGGTGCCAACTAACGGTTTTTTCATAAACATAACCTTCCCAAAACCTACCTTAACCTGACTAAGGATCGGGTTTCTTTCCTTTGTCTGCATTGAGATAACTGCAACTTTTAAGTTCTGACGTTCAGCCGTCCAGAATTTCTATGGTGTCCATACATGTTTTTATTTTCGTTTGCACTTACTTTTATTTATCGACTCTAAATAATTTAAACATTGACAAACAGATTTTCATAGAAAGACTGTAACTAGCTTATTTTTTTAGTTAATACACATGTTGAGTAAAAGCTGTTTACATTTTGAGTTTATTCTTTTGTGCTTGTAAGATCTTTCATATGTACAATTTATTTTTTTCCGTATCTTATAGAAAAACGAAATTAAAATTTTCGGTTTTATTAGACTTTGTTGAAGGTATTATGAATTTCTATGCTGTAGCAAAGGGAAGAAAACCTGGAATTTATCAAACTTGGTAAGAAACATATTTTACTTATAGATGGGTGACAAATTCTTAATGTGTTTTTTTTATATTATATTCAGGGATGAGTGTAAGGCACAAGTACATCAGTTCTCGGGTCCTATTTATAAAAAGTTTGGCTCGAAAAGTGAAGCTGAAAATTTCATAAAACAGCATGCCAGTGCATCTTCTTATTATCCTAAAACATCATCTGTGTCAAAACAAAGCTCCTTTCTACCAGGACAAAAAACATATGCTCTTGGAAAAAGTAACAGATCAAAAGCGAGTGGTTCATCGTTAAAGAGGCTTATGTCATCCAGCAGTGGTAGTGACAGCGATGAGTCCGAAAATATTAAACACAAGCGAAATAAAAGTGATAAATCATCCTACTCAAAGGTAGTTGTTTTAATCAATTATTACTTATTCATTTATTTTAAATTCCAACAAGCAAAGTCCAAAATATAATACTTATACATATAATCAACATTTGTTACGTTGATTGTAAGTATAAGTGCATTAATATGTCAACTGTATAATAATTATATATTGTCAAAATGTTAGTAAATTAAAAAAATTTTATTAATTTACCTGTTAATGTATTATTCAAACTATTAATAAGATTCATATAGTTATTACATTTATAATTGACAATTATTTTTAATAAATTTTTTAAGTGAAACAAATTAAAATGAAAATTAATTTTCAGAATGACAAAGGATTTTTTGTTGATGACAGTGGTTATACAGAAGTCTATACTGATGGTGCATGTACATCTAATGGCAGAGGGAATGCTAAAGCAGGCATTGGAGTTTGGTTTTCCGATAACCATGCATTGTAAATAATTATTTTTTATTTATTTTTGAATTTATTTAATTATTATTACATATGAATTGTTATTTAACAAAAATTATCACAAGTTTAATTCATAATTGGTTTTTATAAGTCTCTCTTATAATATTATTATTTTACAGGAATGTATCACAACCTGTAATTGGTCGAGCAACAAATAACATGGCTGAAATTCAAGCTGTGACAGTTGCAGCAAGACAAGCACAAAAAGCTGGTATTAAGAAATTAAAGATAAGTACTGATTCTAAGTTCCTAATATCTTGTATTACTCAATGGATGCCTAAATGGAAAAGATGTAATTGGCAAACTACTACTGGGAAACCAGTCATAAATAAGACTGAACTAATAGAAATGGAAAAAGCTCTGGCTCCTTTACAAGTTACTTGGGTATATATAATTAATTTATTTTATTAAGATTAGTAAATATAAAAAATTCTCTTTAAATCAATTTACATTTTAGAACCATGTTAGAGGACATGTTGGGATTCATGGAAATGAAATGGCAGATAGGCTAGCACGAGATGGAGCTGAGCGCTACAGAGATAAATAATTGCTCTATTCTTTATGATCTTTGTTCAATATATTTATTTACTGTGCATTTTTAAATATTGTATAAATAACAAAAATTTATTAATTTTTATAATAAAATAAGAAAATATAATACTGGCTGTTGGATTTTTTTATTCCGCAGGCTTTTGTTTTGAAGTACTTGAATTTCTTTTCCTTTGTTGAGGTAATGGAGATATTTGTCTTAACAATACATAAATATCTTCTGGAGAAACTTGAAGTGACAACAACTCAATTAATATTCTACAAATAAAAGTACAAGTAAATATAATCATTTAGTAGAAGTGTAAACAGAGGTTATAAAACAAAAGTCCACCTGTAAACTCCAGGAACCGCGTGAATTCCTGCTAATTCAGCTAAATTCATTAGATCAGAGTAATCTTGTTGAGAATAAGACATTATGAGATTTCTAATAAATAATATAATAAAAAACTATGAAGTTTTTAGAACACAAACATCAACTTGATAGATACTGGCTGCGTCAGCCGTTAGATGTAAACATAAGAAACAGCTGATCGATTGTTCATGATGGTACTATTATTTAACAATCAATATAATCTATCAATTGCCATCTCTTTTATTTTTAAATTTGCTATGTCTAGAGACTACCAATCGTGCGGCCCATAGACACAACAATTGAGTTTATATACCTTCACTTACGCGAAAAATTACTAATATATGTGTCCGTCCGTAGTGCAATAATGTTTCCTAATACCAACCTAGAAAATAAATATCTTGACTCGTTCATGGTGGAAGGCAGGTACGTTCCACGTCCTGCTGGTCCTGCAGACTTTGTGAATATCAGCATATGATATATAGTAGCGGAGTAAGGTTGGTATTGAAAAAGATCACTGCAGGAGTGCACGGTTTTACAATACAAGTTGTGAATTGTAATAAAATGATTTCTAAGCATTTGTATTCTTATTGAAAGAGAATGCATAAATTATGATTCGGATGTGCATGCAGAATTTTATGTTAGTTAACGATTCCGTACGAAAAAATACGCTTCAATATGAAATTTGTATTTTTAAAAATGTACGTATTTATACTTTTCACGATATTGCACATTGGGACACTATTTTGTATTCCGATATATCTTTTTGTACATTTTACTGATACGACATTTTGCAATGATAAGAATTGTTAGAATCGTATGTAAACATATGCATATATACATCAGCATACTAAAATGTAACGAAATGCGCGACTTTCTTCCAAACACTACCTTAATATTAATGTGAAAGGAATTTAAATAAAAATTCATGGACACGATTAAAAACTTTATTTTGGTTTGCTTCATAAATGGGAAAAATATATGTAATGTTGCGTGTACCTGTAGGAACTTTAGACTACAGAACAGATTATGTCTGGGACAAGTCGATGAAATAATCAAGCGTTGAAGGCGTGTCTTTAACATCAGCAACGCATTATCAACGACGTTACAAAAGGTCCTTAAACTCTAAGCTAAGGCTAATGTTTCGATAAATCTAAATTTTACGTTGGTAACAAATATGGTATAAAATAGCTGTTTGGTACGAGTTCGTGCGCTGGCACGCCTTACAAACTTAAATATTTAATGAGCGGCTGTGTACACATAAATGAATTTCAGAACCGTATTATGAGCGATGCAAAGCGAGTTACATTAAGAGAAATATATCTTTCTACAATATACCCTCTTTATTTATTAACTGCTTATATAATTTACTCTTATTGTAATCTCACTGAGTCGCTCGTATATGAAATAGTAAGTGCATTTATTTTTACGTCATTCCTTAAACAATTATAGAAACGAAAATAATAAAAACAAAAATGAAATTACGAAATTTATTTGCATTTCGACTAATAAAAAAAATTATATTTTCCAATCCTAAAGAACGAATCTTACACATGGCACTTTGTTTACCAACGCTCAGAATTTTTATTACGCTGAACGTGGAATCAGCAAACTTGTATAAAATTATGTACAATGTCATTTAACCTATAATTCTGCGCGTTCAAATCATTTACTAGCGATATACTTTTTTAAACGTCACAATATTTATACATAAATGTAACCTAAAGTCGATTTGGCGTATAGAGCTACATATTTTTTTTTTAAATAAAACTGATCACATTGATTTAAAGTGCGAACAAAACATAAAAAAGAAAAAAAAAGAAACAATGCACATCCAATAAACGCTCATGAAAAACTTTCAGTATGCGGGATAAAACGTGCTTAGAAGTCTAGCTGAGCTCGTTGTAAATATGGTCCTTTGCAACATGACGAGCTTAATTCAATCACACGTATAATAAGGATTCACAAAAATATACACCACGCCCAACAATTGCGTCTCCTTACTCTGTTTTACTTCCTTGCTAACTTTCTCTTTCGTAGCTTTTTTCTCTTGACTAGATTCATTTGCGATTTCACGTTTCGCTGCTCGACCTTTTCCTATCCAGAACATACTTCCGAATGATCATCCCAAGCTGCAACCTAAAATTACGAAAATATTAAATCACAATAATCTTCTGGTTTTTAATTTTGTACATAACAAGTGATTAATTATCTTTACAGTAAAAAATTTTAAAATTAATTTGACAATTTTTATTTTTCTAATAATATTTTGTTTCTAAAATCTATATACATATTCATTTATGTCATATACTATTTAAAAAAAGTCTGCCTTATAAAATGAAAAATAAAATCTCATTTATTTATCAGACATAGACTAGAGACTGTTAAAATTAAAGGCAAATATGTATATTAATGAAAATTAATAGAAAAGAAAAAATTGTATTAAAATATATTTACCTGACATTCGCGACTACAGTACCACTGATTTCCACATCCAGCACATACGAATTGTGCTGCTCGCTCGTGACAACCTTGGCAACGTGGCGGGGTATCTCTGTCATCTCTGTTATCCCTGGTTCCCATAGAAAGCCTTGAGTCTCTCTCTTCGATTATAGAGGTTTCTTCCTCTACATCATCCTTGAAAATAAAATCAAGTATTAACTTAATTCTACTTATTTTTTCATTGTGCAATAAAACAAAATTTGAAATTTTTTACTTACAACATGCATCAAATTATTGGAGTGAGTCTGCATTGGATTATTAACGACTGGAGTTATAGTGATTTCTGTTCGAGCCTGAAATAAAATAAAAATAAAAATCATTTTTTTAGAAATTATTAAGTTTACATTACTATGTTGAACTAGCGTACCTTAGACGAAGAAAGAAAATCACTGAGTGAAACGGGATTCGCGCCTTGATAAGCTTGTAAAAGATGCTGTGTGGCAGTTTGGTGCGGGGTAGCGGTGATGCTTGGTGCGCTTCTCTCTCTTTCCGGAGCCGTCAGCAACCTAGCCAAAGTCGGCGAAAAGGTGGTCGGCCTCGGCGATTGAGACTTCGTGAGGATGCCATGAAGTAACGAGCCTGAAGTTTGGGGCACTGAATTCTGCGTCGTCTGCGCCGCAGTGACTGGGTGTAGCGTAACGTCTGGATAATTTTGAGGTGTTTTTATTGGCTCGCCTGTCAAACACAAGGATATTGCCATTTAATTTTTAGCGAAATTAATTATTATATAAACGAAATTTATTTAACTTTGTTACAAATTGTTAAAATGATAATTATCCGGAATTAGTTCAATAAATCTCTTAGATCGAGATCAAACGAAAATTTAATGCCTTATTAATTTAATTTGATTTCCAGAAAGCCTGAACTTATTTTATTTAATTTTCAATTTTTTAGCATATTGTCATTTTAGTCCTCTCTATTAAAATAATAACTCAGCAAGGATAAAATAATTGAAAATTTTAAATTAAATAAAAGAAACGAGATTCCATATTCTCTATATCAAGGACGGTTTCATGCAACCTTACAACGTGATATTAAATTAATATTCAATTTTACTTCGTAGCGATTTAATTAAGAAAAAAAATTATTTTTTATTTAAGATATTTACATAATTTATCCGTTATAGATACAAAAAATTTACCTTGTTGTTGACTCAGCTTTGCGAATTGCACTAGAACATCCTTAAAGCTCATCGCGTTATTGGGATCATTAACATTGGAATTACTTTTACAGGAGTCTGTGCTTGATGGCCGAGAATCCATGTTGCCTACAGTTTCAACCATTGCACCACCCGCTCCAAGGCCTACATTAACGGAATTCCTCATTCTACGACCTCTACTGAAAACAGTAATACAATCTGTAAGTTTTCGCGTAAAAACTAGATTACGTAGAACATGTGTTTCGTTAAGAGATTATTTTCACGTTTTCTCCAAATAAACTTTTTTTTTAACACTTTTAAATGTTAAAGACGCAGTACGCTTTTATTTAAATTTAGTTTTAAAATATATTTTTAATGTACGTTTTAATCTAGTTTTTTAATCATGTTTTCTTTTAAATTTTTAACAGTTATACTATTGGATCAAGAAACTTTAATTTTTTCGCTAATTATTGTTTTGAAATGTTATTTTCCTAATTACACCATCGTCCAAAAATCCCCTATCTCTATGCTTACCGTCTAGGAACAGTCTCCGGGTGACGAAGTCTATAATCGGCGATGATCGACCTGACGTCGACTATAGGTCCCTGTCTGCCCTCGCCGATCTGCCGGTGCTCCCCACTCTGGGCGTCGACGAGCTGCTTCGACCCGTTCTCAGCTGCGGCCGCGGCGGCCGAGATCGGCTGCTGCTTGGTTGTCTGCTGGTAGCTCGCCTGCGACTTGGAAGCCCTCTCGCGCTTGAGCGCAGGCGAGCTGTCCCGCGAGACACTGTCGCTGCGCTCCTCCTTGGGCTGGACGATCGGCTTTGTGTCCTTGCAGTGGCCGATCGTGTTCGAGCCGTTCGGGTCGTAGTTCTGTTGGCCCAGAGCGAGGCTCGCCGGCGGCAGGAGGCTGCTCTCGACGCTGAGCGGCCCGTTGCTCTCCATGAAGCCCATCACTTGTCGGCGGCGCTCGATTCGCAGGTACGCCTCCTCTTTGAGTTTTCGCATGGTCAAAATCTCGTTCCACTCCATTTCCTTGGCGCGGGCGAGCTCATCGAGATCCTGCGGGAAAATAGTAATTAGTTGGTTTGGTTGCAAGAATAACTTTAGATTTTGGTTGGACGTTGAGAATATAGTCGTAAAAAGTTAGGCATAGCAGGCTAGTTAAATCTCTTTAAAAAACTAACATATTTAAATGAGCTGAAAATTGAACTTGTTATTTAGTTGATTTAGGTTTTCTCTAAATTTCTAATACCTTCAGTACTGACTTTTGAATTTGATAATTAAATATGATTTATTAAGTTTAATAAATACAGAAGTCTATACTCAGAATTCTTTGAATTTATTATACTTTAAATGAAGCAAGCTTGTCGAACATTGTCAAGTAGTAACTAAATTATAAATCTTTTTTTCTAAGTGTTTTAGTTTTCACATCTAATATTATACTCACTTAGTTTTTAAATCTACTTTTAATTTTAATTTAGCCGCAGAAGGATCTAGAAGATATTCAAAACCTTATCCTAAAATCAAAACATCTACAAAAACGCCAATGTCCTTAACCCTCACCCAACGTTAAAAATCCTCATACCACAATGCGGTACCCCCAACCAGCTGCCACCTCTGCCTATCTATCATCTTTATCACTCCTTCAAACCCCGCGAGAAACTCAAAAGGCCAAAGTACGAACAATCGCAGACAAAGCCGTACT
>JAPYZA010002662.1:0-19096 GCA_030522685.1 Eupelmus azureus | reverse complement strand
TTTTTTTTTTAGAAAAAATAGTGTATTTCAATTCTAATTATCTCAAATATTACGTTAAATAGATTATTTAAAAAATATCCTTTTAATATTACAAGATTTCTCTAAGAAAAAGTAAAACCACAAATACCGCTAATTTCAAATTATTTTTATTATTACTTATACATTCCATGTTGAAAATTGATAATAGGATAATTACGTATAGAAAAATGTAGTGAAATTTTTAAAAATGTTCTTTCATGATAAGAGATCTCAAATTTGATATTATGAAAATCGATAAAAAAGGGTATTGATATAATAGAACAAAAATATTTTGATTCTATAAGCGTAGCTATTGTTAACTAAAGAATATGTTTTAAAATGTTGATTTAAAAATGCTGTTTTCAATATTGATTTTATTTCCAAAATATTCATTTATGAATTCAACGAATCTGAATTCTCAAAAGTTCACACTTTTATTGCAAATATATATTCATAATGGGCCGAAAGTTTAACTGAACAGCGCGGGGAACCCCATAAGCTGGAGTAAAATACGTCGCGTCAGATACTTGGCTGTAAAACAATACAGCTTGGCTAAGCGTAATTGATAAGACCGCAATATATATGAAGAAACATTATACATTTTATATTGATTATATGTAGCAATGATTTTATAAAATAATAATACAAGAACTCAAAATATTTTGATTTTATAAAATTTTTATATAACAGTGAATACAATCAACAATTTTAAATTTTAACTAACTTAAACTCGTTTCTATGTTTTATGTCATAATTCTTAATTATTACCAAATAATAAGTTTGAAAATTAGATTAATACTATTTACTAATAAAATGTTTCTTTTACATACATAATTAAACTACAATACTTTTTTATTAAAATACTGGAAAAATCTTACTGCTACATTGCACTCCTGTGATGAACATTATTTAGTAAGAAACCGCTTAAGTCAAAAGTTTTCTACCTAGAAGCCCACTTTTAAAAGATGATCAATGAGAAAATTCGAAAAGTGTTCTTAAAGTTTTCTTTTCCAAGCTAGCTTTAAGAAAAACACTGTGAAGTGTTCTTCAATCCTTCTTTTGTGGAGTGGTCTTTTAAAGTAATAAAAATTACATCTTCTAAAAAACGTTTATAAAACCTTTTTTAGGATTAAGTACTTCTAAAAATATCTTCCAAGGATAACTGATGGAGTAAATTTGCATTTATTTATTTGAAAATTTGCAGAAAGTTTAAATACCTTTAAGAAAAGTAATCGGGCAATATCAATGTTAATTTTTATTTCCAAATATATTTAGATAAGTCTAAGTAAGCTAGAAGTGTTAATAAATTGGCAGCGATTTTCAATATTGAATAAAGTAGAAATACATATTGAAAATCAATAACTTTTTAATTCATATATTTAATTTTTATTCTAATAATTATACTTAATTGTATTTTTGTAAAGCAGAGGCTAAAATTAAATAATGATACTTCATGCATATTATATTGCTTTTGAAATAATTTATTTAACAATATCACTTTTGTGTTTTAAAATACATATTTATAAAATATATTTTTTAATATAATATATTTCCTATACTAAGTTCATAATTACAAAATACTGGTATAATTATATATTTATTTATTGAAGAAATGTAAAATTGCTTACCTATACGTAATATGTTTTAGTCTATACGTTACATAATAATTATTCTCATAACTAAATTTAAAATATTTATAATGTCAAATTCATTTCTTTATAATTTCAATTTCACTGATATTAATATATTAAAAAAGCAAACATAACATTTTCTTAATTTCTTTAATAGGAGTAATTTACAAAACAAATTTCTATTGCCTAATAAAGTTACCTAATATTTTTTATTATGAATTTTCATAAATTATTTGACTAGGTTGAGATAAAACAAACTAGTTAACGTTAATAGAAAATAACAATAATAAAGGTTTTATGAAGGCAGGAATTGCAATGTACATATAAATGCGCTCTAGTTGTATTATACAATTTATGTTCTTTATATTTGTTACTGTATAAATGCTTTAAGAATTTTATACATTTTTTATTTTATCGTTCGACGATTTTTTTTATTCTGTACAGTATTAATATTCAGAGGATAAGACATTTTTCAAATTATTGAATTTATTAAACAATAAATATTCAAAAAGTTTGCCAAAATGTAATAAAATTGATTAGTAAAAAATTATTCTTATTTAAAAGTAGGAATGAATAAAATAATCATTTCAATAAAGAAGATGATTTTGGCGATATAAAATAAATATCTTTTAGATATTAGTAGTATAAAGTTACATTTCAGAAAATATAAGAAAGCTCCAAAAATTCTTTAAAATAATTGTTTTGAATAAATAACTTTTCTAAATAAAAATATTTATAATTTCTTTTCATAGATTTTGCTTAAATTTGTTTTATATTCTTTATAATTTTCTGAGAATACAATTTATAGATATATTGTTAAGTATATGTAATATTTTAGTTACATTCCTTTTAATAAAAAAGTATCTAAAAATTCTTTGCAGCTACAAAATACAAATACTCAATCTGGTTAAGATTTTACAATCAATCATTCCTAATTTCTGCGCAATCTTTAAACTTTTTTAATATAATCAATATGTACAAATTATTTAATAAAATTAAATAATTTTGTTCTTTGGCAGTTTTTTATATCAGTAAAAGGAAATAAAGGCTATGCCAAATCTAATTTTATATTGCAGATATTAAATTGACTATTAATTAGATTTAGCACAACGCTTCTTTAATATTTTATTAATTACATTTTTATTTCCTTTAAATTTAAAATTCATGCTTTTAAATACGAGATACTTCTATACAATCTATTAAAATTTAAATTTATCATTTATTTATTTAAAATTTTTGATGTAGATGCTATATGTTACTAAAGGAACTAGTGTACTAATAAAGAGTCAAAATTTAAAAGAAAACGTGCTTATTCACATAATTAAATCAATTGCTATTTTAAATTATAAGCTAATATATACAACAAATTACTAGAATCAAATTTTACTTAGACGTAATAATTAATTTTCTTTAAATTTGCTTTTCAAAAAGTTTTAATTTTGCTACTTTTTAAAATATTTTTAGCACATTTTCTCATATGTGAACATTGTTTTATTTCTAGTAGGATACTTTTTTGGTAAGCAAGTTAAATTATGTACTCTAAAAGTATTCTAGTTAAATTATGTACTCTAAACGTTTCTCGTTTACTTAGTATTTATATGAATACTCTTAAGCAATTAGTACAAAAATTAATCAACAAGTTTAGTACTGTATTGGCGTTATCTAAACTCAATTACTAAACTAGCTGAAACTAGTCCTGGTAGAAAATTATCAAGGCATTCTCAGATTTGTCTAGAATCTATAAAAGCCTATAAAAACCTCAAAATTCACGGCACTTCTAGACAAGCCTTTAAGAAACTCTATAACTTTTCTCCCATAGATGTAATATTTTGAATTCTAAATCGTGCATTTCCGTTCATGCATTTAGTCTAAATAGTCTAAACAACAGTACTTAACTTTTGTTACGGAACTAAAAACCGTCCTCCGGCCCTACCTAAAATCCTTATCACGTAAAACCGCATTTACCTCCTGTACATTCAATCTGAAATACAAACTCGGCAGAAACGTAAAACCGGCACAGTCCGATAATTAATCCCAACAACTATCAGAATCAACGTCCCCGTCAATATTTCATCGAATTATTGCCGATCTCGCTGTCAGTGTCAACGGACTTGACACCGTTCAGCTCGTCCTGAATTTGCCTGAGACTCTTTCCTTTCGTCTCGGGCAACAGAAGCACCACGAACACGATGCTGATGATACAGAAGACGGTGAAGATCCAGAAGGCTGTGTGATTGCCGTAAGCGTCGGCGATATTGCTGAAGTACTTGGTGATGACGAAGGCCAGGGCCCAGCACATTAGGACGGTGATGCCGGAAGCTTTGGCCTTGACTTCCGCTGAGAACATCTCGCCCATGATGGCCCAGGGCAGTGGGCCCCAGCCCACGCAGTAGAGGCACATGAAAAGCACTAAGGCGGCTATGGGCAGCCAGCCGATGTCGGTGACGTTCGATTTTTGCACGTCTTTGATGTAGTAGAACATGCCGAGAATGCCCTGGAATTAATGGGAGGGATGGTTAGAAGAGATGGGGATTTGTTAAGGTTTCATTTGGAATTTTTAATGCAAAGACGGCTGTTTTGGAATTAGTAAGAATTAGAATGGAATTGTAAAATTTTTTATTACGTCTACCTTATTTTAAGTGTGAGATGAAAATTAGTATTTAGACGGATATTGTATTATTATTGAATTAATGCACGTGTGCATTATCTTGATTAAATCAGACACGCGAGAGAGTCAATAAGATAATGAAATCTCTTCAATTCTTTTACCGCGAGAGCAACTGAATCTGCTCAATTCGTTTTCTCTAGTACAAGCACGAGCCGCTAGCTGTCAGCATAAAGCAAATCTTCCTTCTTAAATAAAGTAGATGTGTTAAAAGACGTCTCGCGCGTATCAATTGTTAGAGAATTTGAAATTCTTGTCAGCACATAAATGTACCTAATTAATTTTGAAAATATTTTTATTTATGAATATAATTTAAAACTAATATTGAATTTGCCTTTTTAAAGTAACTCTATTGCATTATTTTCACCATCATAGTACGGTACGTTTTACCTTATTTACTTCTAACCATTCCATAATTATAACAAACACCTTAAAATATTTAAGCTTTCCGAACAATCCATACAAACTCAACTGAAAGTTTGGTTCATTTACTGCATTATCCCGTAACTTCGATCAAAAACATACAATAGCTTAAAATATTCATACTTTGCAATCAACTAAACCACCGCACCCATAAAAAATGAAATAGAACACAGTAAAACTTCCGCAAAAAAGCCCTCGCAATCAGCAACGACCGCGCTGACGTGCAAAAAACGGCAATTAGAGTAAAAAGACAAAAGAACGTAACAAAAAATAACGCCGGCACCGCATCTTTCAATTTATCAGTCGCGCGCCTTCGCGCCGCTTATCGATTTAATTAAACGGCCGGAGGAAAAACGCGATCCGTCAAACTGAAGCGCGCGGCGCTGGTGACGAACTGCCGCGGCCTTGCGAAGCTCGCTCGGGCTCGGAATGCAATTTCGATGCGTCGAGTGTGTCTTCACTTCAAGCCCGCGGAGCGCTCGTATTTACCGGAAGCCGTAGAAATTTTTCAGATTGCTTTGGCGTCGCCGTGAGGTTTTATAGCGGCACGTCTCGCGCGATGGGTGTTATCGAGTTTTGATTTGTCGAATAAAATGTTTCATCCTTGTTTTTGAAATTTAGATGTCCTTTTCATGGAGGCAACGATGTAAATTTAATACTTGGATCCCATTAATTAAGAATTTATCAAAAAGTTCTGGAAAATAATACTTTCAAGTTCGATACCAAACGATCGATCCAGATTCCAAACCAGCCTTTCTAAAAACCATTACACCTCTCCCCCTACAATAAAACAATAAATACTCACAGTGCCAAGGGCAGTCCCGATACCCGAGGCAATAAGCAGCATGCGCCTACCCAGCCTGTCAACGACGATTGGCGTGACGCCGGAGGCACAGCACTGGACTATCCCGACGATGATGGTGCAGACGGCCGGGTCAATGGTGGTTCCGGTACTTTTGAAGATGTTCTCCGCGTAGAAGAGAACCACGTTGATGCCCGTCAGCTGTTGAAAGCTGACGGCTGCGCAGGTGTACAGTAGAGCCCTGAAGTTGGCCTTGACGGTGAATAGGTCCTTTATTGAGACCTCGGTGCTGTATGCCTGGTCTACCGCTGCCTGGCATTGAAAATTCGATTAGATTATAGTTTTCATGAGTTGGTGAGAAGGTGTGTGTGATTATTGGGTTTTGAAATTTTGTGGATTATTGTTTAAACCATGCAGTTTTGCTTTTAAAAAAGCTTATATTTTTATCGTAGCAATACAAAATCAGATAAGAAATTATACGACGCGAGAATGCGTGAAACGAAAAATCAATTAAAACGTCAATTTGAATAATTATAAAAGACTACTCGTTTGTCATATATTTAACAAGTAACTTTCTGCACGATTTCTTATCTAATTTCGTAGGTAATTCCTGAAAAATAAATTAACTAAACAAAACTCATACCTGCATCTCATCGAGCTCAGCCTTCACGCCGTTCACACTTTTACCCCTTAATTTAGCCAGAGCCGCCGTGGCCTCGTCCTTCTCCCCCTTACTAAGCAAATAATACGGCGATTCAGGCATGAACATGAAGCAGACGAAAAAGACAATCGGCAGGGCTCCACACACGATCCAAAATATCGTATACGAGACGAACGGACCTATGCCGTAGGCGTAGAGCAAACCAATGGTCACGAAAAGTTGCAAAAATGAGCCGAGAACGCCTCTGATGCTCGTCTGAAAGAAAATAGTTCGTTGTAGACGAGGTAAATTTTGGTTAGATTTTAGATAATTTATTTGAATATTTACTTCAGCTATCTCGCCGCAGTACATGGGGACGATCGTGAAGTTTATGGCAAGCGCTATGCCAAAAATTATACGGGCGGCGTAGAGAAAGGCGAGAGAGCTGGCCGTTGCCATTAAGGCCCAGCCAATGAGATAGGGCACTACGCTGAATAGTAGCGCTTTCTTGCGGCCAAACCTTTAAAACGTGCAAATTTTATTTTGACAATTTATTGATAAATTTAAGAATAAATAACCTTATTAGGTGATAAAAATATAGTTTACTCATAGTGTATTCAAAGAAAAGCTTACCTTTCTCCGAGGAAGCCAGATACCAGACTGCCCGCAATGGCACCGACAGCCATGAGGGAGCCGACCCATGAGCTTTCCTCCTTTGAGATCGTGACGCCCAAGGGATTTTTCGGTGATACCGGATCCTTCTCCATATAGGACAGGACTGGACTCGTCCAGCCCATCATTGCTCCGGACGCCAGGATACATAGGTTCGCTGTGAATTCAACGTTTTTAGAATTTAATAAGGGATATTGGAATTTTTTATTAAATTGGATTAAAGCATATTTTTGGGCTTTAGCTAAGTGGTTAAATATATTTAGAGAAAGTGGCTTTGAGTTATTCCGGGTATAAATTTAATTTATTTTAAGTTCAGGTCCTAACTAGGCCATAATATAAGAATAATTAATTCCACAATTATATCAATACGCTTTATAATTAGGTTCTCATTAGGATTTATTTAACTTTTTATTCTGGTATATATTAAATTTACCAGTGACTTTGCAATCAAATAAAATCAAATAAAAACAATCGATCGAAAAATAAAATCGCATTATAAAGATCTAAAACAAGCACGTAACAAAAGATTAGTTAATATTTTTCATTTATTAAAATTATCTACACTCGATTCACCTAGCAACGCAGTTTTTTATTTGCAGCACAAAATTACAATGACCCATTGGTCATTGAGATATCTCATCAAAAAAATCTAATCGAGAAGCAACTAAACAGGCACCTATAGTTCCCCCGAGCACCAGCATTATCACAAAGATCCCAGATAACGTGCCATTGTTTTTCTTTCTCGTCATCGTCCAAGAATGCAGCGTTAATTAATAACAAATTAGTGCCTCGACAAGAAAAATGAAAAATCGCACCTCGCCCCATTAAAAGCTTAAGACCATATTACAGCATCGAAAAAGCGCGTTCACTTTTCGCGGTAAACAAAAGGATCTAGCGGCTCGCATAATAATGCACCCGCACGCTCGTATACAGCCCGGCGGCGATTAAAGAGACCGTGACTAGGAATTAATTACACCTTGACTACACGTACGCCCTGGCCAAATGCATCTTTGAGCGGCTATTATTTACTAGTTTACCCGAACCGCATCGTCGCTTTTACAATTAGAATTCCGAAGGCGCGATTAAGGCCGTACTTTCGCAAAGGAGCGAAAATGAAGGGTGCATCGAAGGGTCCTACGTACTTTTAGGGATATTTTTTTATATAAAGTTATAAAAAGGGTAAAAAAAGGCAATTATCTATTGTTTATTTGATAAACTGTTACGAAACACTAATAAATAACAAATATTATTTAAATTGAGAACTAAGAAAAATTTTCGAATTACACGTATTCTACTGTTATTAACTTTTTCAAACCTTCTTAACCCCAATTTTTCTAAACGTATTTAGTTTCCTTGTAGTCTCTACAATATATATCTATTTTTTTACCAAAAAATATTGGGTATAACTATGAAAAATATGAAAATGTATAAAATAAAAACGTATGCTGCCGTAAAGACTTTGCACTAATACATTTGAAAAATCGGATTTTAAAAATCTTCTATCTTCGTTTTTTGGTCGTTGAACTGCCCTAATATTTTTCAGAGATTATCGCATATACCCTAAAAACAAAATTCTTCAGTTTTATACAAAAACACTGACATTTGATTTTGCGAACGAACGTCCTTAAAGCATATCAAAAAGCAAATTATAAAACAATTCACGAGCGATAAAGTGGAATTGTGAAATTTAGCGTGCGGTAATAAAATCGCGAGCGCGGATAAACTGAAAAAGAGGACTAACCGATCGGCGCGGAGTAAATAAAAACACGCTACATACGGCTTTATCTCGCTCGTCGTAAAACGGTGCATTTCCGTAATTATCAATGAACCGAGCGCTGGTTGCGCAACGATTGCGCGAGCAGAAAAATCCGCAAGCTGCAGACTGGCGCGCAGGTATGCAGGTAAAAAAGAAAATGTCAGACGCGATCCGCTATATAGTTCTGTGTGTCTTGTAAGGCAGCGAGTGCTGTAATCGTGGATAATGCGACGGGTATTGATAAGCGATGTGCTTGGATGTGGTGTGAGTTGGTTTTGTGATGTAATGAGTGTCTTTCTTTTTGAAGGTGAGGTTGGGTTTATGAGGATGATGATGGGGGTGTTATTTGGGCGGGTTTGTGGTTACGTTTTATAATGATAGGTTTTTTTATTGTTTTGAGTACTGTGGACTGATAGTGCATTTTTTAAGTTTTGTTTGTTTATAAAGTGGGATTTTTTGACTATTTTTTAATTTTTAAATAAGTTGAAAGTATTTCCTTAATTATTCTTTATTTAGTATTTCAAGCATTAATAATGAATTACATTCTTAACTATTATAAAAATTAGTTCTGAATTCTTATCAAAGCAAAGTTTTCCGTTAAATCTGTGTAGTTCCAAAGTTCATTAGTAAGCAGTGTGTAATAGTCAACTTTGAAATTAGCGAAGAGTATAAACGTTTATGAGCTAAAAGTGAAAACCGATAACAATAAACAAAAATTCTTATCATAAACTTAATTAATTATACGGATAAACTTGCAAATCACCAATAATAAACAATGTATTCATAATCATTTACATCCTTCTATCAGGCTTCGACGATAAATTATGCATTAGTCGTATGAAGCCATATTTAACCGATTATAATCATCGAGTCATAATAACATCTAAAAGTGGGCGAGTGCTTGAAAGCGTAAATTTTCGTGTCGCACGATGTGATAAAGCTCGCTGCTGTTGATGATAAACATATGAAACTGAGGAATTTATCGTCACTGTCTGGACTTTTTCACTATAACACGACGTTTGACAAATATGTTAATTAAATATATAAGTAAGTGCCTATGTGTAGTTTGTGACTTTTTTTTATAGACAATTTAAATGAAATGCAAACAAGGTTGACTTACACATTGTCTGTGTATTTAGTTTATTTACTGGATTTTTAAGGGCGCGGTTATCTTTTTATGAATTTTTTTATTTTTTGTAATCAACAAAATTGTACAATTTATGCACTTTTAAAAAGTGATTCATGACTTTCAATTCTTAACAATTCGAAACCTTTTTTTTAACGTTCTATTTTGTCTTTTTATTGGAATTTTAAAATAATTATATATAAATTCGATGCTGCGGTTGATTCTATCTTTCGAACTCATGCTTTTTATTACTAAAAAACAAAGGTGAAATTGCATCTTTAAAAAAAAAAAGAAAAAATGTATTTCATACATTCGGAGTGATAAGTACATTAAGCTTACACGAATGAAGATAGAATCATTCTTAACAAAATATAAACTTTTTTTACAATTAGTCTAAAAGCACCCAAACATCAATAATTTAATAAACCATCGCGTTTCATAAAAAATAAAATCAAATCAACCAAACGTGCTGGCGATTAATCCAACACAAGAGCTGCACGCGTGCACAATCGGCAACATCTGTACAGGCTTAAACAGCGATTATCCATCGATAAAAAAATCGCCGTCAAATTACAGCCGATCTAATCGAACCGGCGATCGAGATGTCGTAAACCTCAGCTTATCGATCCCGCATCAAAGCCGCCTGAACCTCAAGAATTTAAACCGATAACCCAGCCCCCAATTAGCATACAGCCAAATCTTCGTCGCGATCAATCAACCCAGCCGCAAATTCCACTCGCCGCGTTTAAATCCGAGTCGTCTCTAATAACGCGTCTAATCTAAGATTATCGGGAAAAATTTCTAGCTAGTCCTTGCGATCTTGCGATTTCTCTCGATACAAAATAAACGAGAAGACAGAGAAGAGGGGGGATAAAAAGGGCGAGTGCCGGGAGGAGGGATTCGGCGCCTATATAGCCTCTTATCGGCGCCTTGCGCGCTGCGCTAAGGAGATTACCGGAGAGAAAAAAAAGAGAGAGAGACAGAAGAGGTGGTAGTAGCTTTCCGATTAATCCGCTGCTCTCGCCGAGTCGATTTTTCCTTTACGGGCTTTTTCCGCTCGTTAGGGGGGGGGGGGGGCTGTTGCTTCCGGGGGGATTCGATTGTGGAAGGGGAGGGGGAAAGTTGGTCGATGTAGAGGCGGCGGGAAGCTGTGTTAATTTCTTGGTTTGGGTGGTGTTGTATT
Organism: Eupelmus azureus; assembly: GCA_030522685.1. Classification (NCBI taxonomy): domain Eukaryota; kingdom Metazoa; phylum Arthropoda; class Insecta; order Hymenoptera; family Eupelmidae; genus Eupelmus; species Eupelmus azureus. The sequence goes on along the minus strand of JAPYZA010002662.1, from coordinate 8,180 downwards.
TTCGGGAGATTACGGGTGTTTTTGTTGGTGTTTCGAAATCTGAGTAAGGGGTTTTATTTGTAGAGGGTGTGTTTAAGGATAATTGATCATTTATGAATATAGGTTAAAAAGATGGTTAATTTAAGGTGTTATCGAAAAAGATTAACGAACAAAAAACTGATAACCCTTCTGTTCATAATCAATGATATTTGTAAGATGATTCTGCTCCGATTTTATAAGATACAGCATTCTGATTCAGCGAAAAAAACATGATTAAATTTATACATTAAACAAAAACACCTCGCATATATAATAAACTCTCACTACCAGCGACAATTTTTTATAAACAAACTATCAATCACACCGTAAATTCATCAAGACTAAAGGCACAGTTAAGAGAAAAAAACGTAAAATAAGGTTAATCGATGTGTATCGTATTTCGAGCTCACAGTGTCCCGACCGCCGCCGGGATTATCTACTTGACGCAAGTAATAGCTCAATTTAAATCCTCATTTGCATGTAATGAAAGTTGCTTCGCGCTCGTGTCTCTCGCGCCTTACCGGATCGCGCCTGTATCTACTTGAGCGATGGAACTTCGAATTCCGCCTCGCTAAATCGTGTGTTTGTGCGCTCGCTCGTGTGTGTGTTACTAGCTTCGTGTGTTTATATAGGTTTAAGCGTATGGATCTAGATTTAATACCGTTCCCCAAGTTTGTTAATTAAATTTTTCAGCCTGGTTTTTATACTCTTTTAATCTATTTCACGTACTTACTAAGTATTCGAATAGAAAAAGTTTCGTAAAAACGTTAAACATTTTCCAAGCAAAACAAGTCGTAAACAACCAATCTAATCCAACCGAATCAACCCTACAAAGCATCCACCTCAAGCGCAACTGCCAAAGCTCGAATCGCTCCTCTCAAACCCACTCGCGCTTCTAGCCTCACGAGGCTGTCCCTCGCGCGAGCTCGTTTCTAATTTCGACTGTAATCGCGGCTGCGATCGCGTAACTCGTCACGTGTCGAGCGCGCCGGAGATAGTACTCGGCTCGGAAAGAAGAGGATATAGTGTCATGCTACCTGGGCGCGCGCGCCGCCGCAGTCGGCTGATTTGGCGCGCGCGCGGTGTATGCAAATTTTCGCGTATGCAAGTTTTTCTTTGTTTTCCGCGAAATTTTCTGCGTGAGAAGTCGATTGAGCTGTTAGAGTGACGTGGGTTGAATGTTGAGGTTGAAGTTGACGAAGTTGATTTTTGGGTGTTGGTTGACCGAGCGGTTTTTGTGGTTTATGTACAAATGTTTGTTATGTAAGATAGTAATAAATATCGTATTAACTTGTTTTGCGTATCCGGTCCGCATTGTTAGCTATACGGCGAGTCTAGATTTTCGACATAGGCAAAACAATAGTGCACATGACAATGCAAAACCGCGCGTAAGTGTTGTAATTAAGTATTTCGCTCGCGTTATTTTTTTCTCCTATTTTTCGTCGAGTATCAGCCCTGAGCTTAGCGATGTGGCTCGTGCGGCGACGAAAATTTGGGAAGACCTTGTTCAGACGTTAATTTGGAATAGTTACGTGCACGTGTAATAATGTTATCTGATTTTTCGTCTATTCTTATCGGTTAGCTTTAACGAATGTCTGTACAAGCCGTGTGATTAAAATGTTAAACTAATTAAGTAGACTAGTGCGATGTTTAATATTTACTTGTTGGCCGGGTTTGTAAAGCATAAATTATTCTGGTTTTATTAAGTTCTTATGTAAGTCAATGTAGATATCAGCTGTCATAATAACGATTATTATGGGTAAAGGCCTTTGTGATTGAAATATTTATTTTACATTTTACGTAACAATTTACTCTCTGCCTCTATTAAAAATTTTTTACAACAAAATGACAAACCTTCATAAAATTCATCAACAAAATAATCCACATAATCCCAAAAACACCAAAAATCAAACAATCAATCAAAACTCACCAAGCCACCCTCATAATGCCTCTAATTAACAACCCAATTAACAATCACCTCGCGAAAACGCGCTGATGAAAGGCTTATAATTACGAGCCGCTAGCAGACCCATCCGCCTCTCTCTACGCACACAGACAGACATATAAATCCGCTGTACATCCGCACAAGCCGCGCGCGGCGCGATGAATGAGTAATAAAGAGGCCGCCCCCGCGCTGATATGGATGTATATGGAAATGCGCCCTCGAAAGTCGCGGCCAAGAGAGCCGGCCGATCCTCTCTGGAAAATTAATGAAAAGCCGCCTGTGTAGGCATGTGTGTATAGAGGAGCTAGCTCCCGCGCGAACGAACGAGGTCGTCTCTCCTTCCTTCCGGCCATCCGCGATGGGTGTATATATCTTTGGAGCTTCCGTAAAGGCTCTTTGTTGGATTGTCGTTTGCTTGCGGCTGAATTTTCGGAGGGAATTTCGAGCTGCTCGCGTGGGTGGGTCTGGGATGGTTTGAATGGGGTGGATTTGGGTTGACGCGCGGTTGCAGGTGAGATGGTTTTGGGGAGTGTGTTTGCAGTGTCTTTGTTAAGTAAAGGTAAATTTGTGCGAATGTTTCTAAGTTAGCTTTTAACATACATTCATGTGATGAGCTTTAAATTGAAGAAAATTCCGATATTAATGTAACGCTTTTCGCGTACAATCCAGGTACAAATCCATTAAGCCGGAAAATTTATCAAAAGCCAAAGCCGACGATAATTTTCATAAATTTTAGCAAATTTCACGCGCAGGTGCCAGAACATCCGGACTATCAAAGCGTCCAGATCATCCGCACGAGAGTGCAAAGCTGCAGTCCGCATTAAATTGCCCCGAGATTTCAATCTTTTCAAAGTACTTCCTTATTATCAGCCGCCGCACTATACACAGCCAGCCGCGCGCGAATCTTTTTGTGCTCTGCTTTATCGCGCCGATTTTTTCTGCTTTAGTTCCGCCCCATGTAAGTGAGTTATTTTGCTTGAATTTTTTGCCAGATAAGAATCGATCGCTAACTGATACTGACAATCGGACCGAGCGAATCTGGATTTAAAAATTTCCTTAGCGAAGAGCTCAGATTTTCCATGCGGATTTTTTTTGTTTGTCTGATTTTTTTGTTTGTTTTTAATGAGGATGAATCTTTTTGAGATTAGGCGCGGGTGATTGATTGCTTTTTGTGAACTTTGGGAGCGGTTTTTAATCGATGCGATGTCTGCGCGTGGGATGTGTTCTCTTTGGGTTGAATAATTATAATTACGCGGAGAGTTGGAAAGTTTATAATTAATATTTATGCGTTAAATAAAATAACGGTTGGTGTAAATAAACAGATAAATAATAAAGACAGCTCTTACGCACGTAATGTTAATTACCCGTGTAGAAGTTTCATTGAGGATTTACTTTATTACATTTTTATAGTTTCCTTATGCTAGTTTAACCGTTAACTAAGTAAATAAATCAATAAATAAAATGATTTTTATATAATTTCGAACCTTAGAGAACGATAATACACATACATTTTATACAAAACAACTTTTTTTCTTCTCTTTCATCCACCTGTTTAAACTTGAGTTTTTCAACTTTAAGGATAAGCTGCAAGATTTTAAAAACACATAGAAGCACGGAGTACAGTCATAAAACATAATTCTTTCCAGCGACAGCCACTATCAGCAGTAACTTTTTCACATCAACAGAAATATTCCACTCAAGAAAAGGTATTCAACAGCTACCCCCTCCAATAGAATATACAAACGGACAATTGCTTGTTTGGTCCACTTTTAACTGTCACTTGCGCGCGCGACTCGTGAATGTTATCCGTTTATTTTTTTTTTCATTCACTTTTGTCGCTCGATAAAATTATCGCGTTCTTTGGAGATTAGCCAACTTTATAACGGAGAGAGAGAGAGAGAGAGAGAACACAAAAAATTGGGTTTTTTACGTCTAATTTCGGATAAGCAGCTTATGCATGATCAATTAATAAAGATTTATATTTAACAATGGCAGAGCCGCGAGGTTCAATATACTTGCTTCTAAAATTAAGCGAGTCCGATGTAAATAGTGGCGCGTGGACGGTGAATTAAAAAATACCGCGTTTGTTTCGGTGCTCTGGGTATTGTTTGATATCGGTTATATTTTTTTTATTTTTATTACTGAGTGGATTTAGTTTTTATAATATTAAGTTTTTTTATTTATCTGTTGGTATGGAATTTAGAAGAGCTTGTTTTCAAATGCTTTTGATTAAATGTAATGTGATATGAATTTGTTTTCGAAGGAAATTGCACAAGTCCACCGAAACGGTGATTCCAGCCAATCTGTGTATTAGTAAATTTAAAATTTTGATTCGTTTGAAATATATCTTTAAGAAATATTGTAATTAAATAATGTTTTTAAATACTTTAATAAAAAAATTAAACTTTAACTTTAAATAAACATTTTTGCATTAAAATGACACGTAAAGAGTTTTCGAGTTTTTGAAATTATCATTTACTTCGTATTATTAAATCTTTAACTGTTTATTATCAATAATTATGGGAACTCAAGTAATTTTTTCATTAAATTTATAATTTCCACACTCAAAGTTATGGCAAAATATCAATTTTTGAATCGTTAATAACAGAAAGAATTTTACATTATCTTACTATATAAAAAGTTAAAATAATAACATCTTCAATATATATCTTGCCATATAAATATTACTTTTTTAAGTATAATATATGATAAAATAAAAAATGAAAATTATCGTCGCTCCATAGCCTTTTTCACATAAAACACGAACTCTATTTCCGGCAGAGAAGACTGTTTGTTTTCAGCAGCAATCAAAATAACTACGAAGAATCTTGACGCCAATTTAATATATAAAACAAATACTTCTGTACTATTGATACTACATATCTACTTAAAATCTTCAATAGTTGTATATAATGTTAGCGTTAAAAATTTGCTTCTTCCAGATATTTTTAATTATATATCAATGATCGTTATACTTATTACGCTTTGATAAAAGTGTTATTATTGTAAATTTAAAATATAAACATTTTTACTACCAAAACAAGTTGAAAACAAACATTCTGCACTGAGAAAAACAATCAACTTTTCTGCGTCGTTAATTTGATTAAGCTGAAATTGCAGTTCCCAATACGCATTTAACAAACAAAATCGACATCATGTTGATATTCGCATACATAGGAGTAAAAATATGCACGTGCACCAGACGCGTCAGCTGTCTCTAGAGAGTCAAAACTACATGAATCATTAAACATTGCTCTCGCGATACAGTTCGATCGAACGCGCACCAGCTTCTTTATCCGCTCCAACACAAAGAACCAAATAAAAAAAAAAAACAACGCAAAAAATTGAAAAAGCCTCCGTAGAAACAAACCACCCACATCATCAACCGCGTAAACAGTCCACGAAGTCACACGACATCAACCGCACCAAAAACCAAACCACCACCAAAAAAAAACCAAAAATCTCTCCCAGCGTACCGGCAGTGGCAGCCACGTACTGCAGCAGCTTCGAGCCGCTCTCCTCCATGTCGATGAGCTTGAAGCTGGTCCTCCTGGTCGCTGGCTGGTCTTCCTCGTCGTACGGCTGGGTCGTCGGCTGATAGATCGTGAGCGGAGAACTCGCCGGCACCGGCCTGTAGACATACTCTTTATAAGCGTCGCCAGCCGCCGGTGTGTTAGCTGGCGTGCGCGGCGGCTGCCGGCGCTGCTCCTCGCCGATCTTGGTGGGGGTCATGTCGTAGCGGCCGCGTGGATGACGCGTCCGGCGCGTCACGGAGGCCCAAGTTGTTTTTTTGAGTTGTGGGTGGTTGTTGTTGTTGGAGGGCTGAAATTTGTTGGAGGGCTGAAATGTGAGAATTTGAGGTTTTTGGGGTGGTTCTTGATTATTTTAAAGATTTTTTTGGATTTTGAGTATGTGTTGTGTTTGAAGATTGAGATTTTGTGCATATTACAGACCACATCATCCTGGGGAGCCTCAACCTTGAATGATTGCACACAGTGAAAATCCAAAAAATCTTCAAAATGATAAATTCGATTTCATAATGGAATTCATAGTTAGTATAATGTCTTTTACTTTTAAGTGTAGCGTAATTTCTTTTCTGGATATTACAATAATATTCTAAATAAGACCATTTTTTTAGTAATTAAAAGAAGATTGCAAGTTATGCTGGATATATTTGAAATAGGTTTTAGTGCAATGGCAAAAAAGTAGAGAAAGAATAGGAGCGTGGATAATATGTTCTTATTAGAATTATAGATGAAAACAATTTTCTCTATTAAACTAATATCACTGATTGGTTTAAAAATTCTAAAAGCGATTATGAGATAATAAACTCCAGTAGTTATTTACACTTTGTATGAATGCACTATTTAACGAAGCTTGAATTATTTGTTGAAATTCTCTTGATAGCTTCTTTATCGGATCTCTCCAGAACTTGATCGTGAATTTAAGTGGCACCTCATTTTTATTTGAATTTTTGTGGTTGTTTACTTATCTTACCATGTGATTTAACCTTGATTTATATCTTATTCATTAGTTTGTAAGTAAAGCACCATTTTAGAAATTTGGTATCTAATTATTTTGGAAGAAATGAATATTTGATTAACTGTAAACTATAATGATGATATATTCTCAAAAAAAGTCAGTTTTCTTAAAAATTTTGACAAGACAAGGTAGTTTTGGAAGATGATGCTAGACTGCACTGGTCGCCAGTGGACCCTGGCTTTGAACTTGCACCTAGAAATGTTTCAGGGTCGAGTAACCGATCGATGAATCTGCAGACCAGACGTCTGCAGTGAACTGAAGGCCTGTTACACAAAAAGTTTCAATGGTCACTTTGAATCTTTACAGTTGAAAGAATTATTTTTACAGTTGAAGAATTATTTTTGCAATTGCCAGGACTGTTTTTGTTATTACGAGATCTGAGTGTTTCTCGTTGTAACATCATTAAGTATACAAGAAATAATAAACATTGGCATTTAGTGTTAAATTTAGTTTTTTCTTTATTTTTGAGTATTACAGTTCCATGGTAATAGTTGCACAATAAATATCTAATGTAATCCATAATGAGTCTTTTTATAAACTAAAAAAATCTGACATTATTAACATGTCAGTATAAGCCCGATTTACAGGCATTATAAAAGGGTAATTAAAATCCGACATTGAATAGTACAAAGACGAAATTAACTCGTTCGCCAGTCATTGAAATTTTTAATATTGACAGAAGGTTTGTATTAATTAAAACTTGTTTAATGTAATCACGCGATTTTTTCAAATATCAAGCGGGAAAGGATTAATTATTAACCTAATTATCATGTAACGAAATATTTGCTAAGTTTAAACGTCAGAGTAATTAATGTGAAAATGAAATTAAAAACTGAAGAAATATTGTATCTTTACAAATCGCTTAGTGATTCTAGATATCTTTATCAGTTTAAAACTCTATTAATATCGAGAATTAAGTCAAGAAACTTAAATCCCCACTATTATGTAGTAAACTATCTGTATTAGTAAAGCAAATAAAAAACTTTATAACCGTTTAATTCCAGACAACTGTATTTTTAAGCTTATTCGCCGCGCCTTATTATGCAAGATTTCAGAAGAAATCTCAATGTGAAGAAAATTAGCAATACATTTTTATTTACGTTTGGAAAAGTTTTGCGTACTATACTTAAGAAAAAAAAGCATTTGCACAAATTATCATAAAAATGTATTTCTAATGAATGTCTACATTATTTCCTAAAATTAAAACGTATTTCGTTAGTTGTATATCAAGTTTTTTCAAAGTCATATATGTATTCGTGCAACAATGTTGTTTATTATTTTGCACGCAAGATCCTTATTAGTATTAGACTCATACCAAGCTTACTGCATCGCCGGCCTCGAATCCGGAACACGAAACGTCCCCGAATCCGTCGGTTTTTTTTTAAGGGAAAATATATGATTCATCAAAAGGTTTCGCAAAAACTTTGCAAATTTACACTTCAAGCTGCTCTCGACATTTCTGTATACTTTGGATTACTTAGTCGGCGTTTATCTTTGCCATTTATTTGCTTACGTCAAGAGTTTGCAAATAAAAACTATCACGGGAAGCGGTGCATGAGTTTGTTGAGAAAATGATAGATTGAAATTTCTTCTTTCGGTTACGTCAAATTTTGTATAAAGTACTAAGATTAATCTTTTGATAATTATATGGAAACTGAGGTCGATCAAGTGCTTG
>JAPYZA010002661.1:0-29052 GCA_030522685.1 Eupelmus azureus | reverse complement strand
ATATATTTAATATTTAAAACATACAATATACATATAGGAACAATAAATTAATCTTGAGGAAGCTACGTGCCAATGAATTGGCAGCGGTTTTTTGTATTTATTTATTTTTCTAAAAAAGATGCCTTCAAAAAGTTATCATTCTGAAAGAATAGTTGTCCCAAAATTTTGAATTTACCAGATGTTACTATATTTTGGATAAATTTACACTAAATGCTTAACCGGCTTCTATACCTGATTTTCTTGATTAAAACTAAATATTTATATCTTTTCAATGGAAAAGAAATAAATTGATTTTCCTCGTAAATGAAGCAAAGCAGAGGGTATTTTTCCCTGTTTACTATATATATTTCCCTCACTTTTGTTTATCTATATATTTGATATCGCAGTCTCTTAATGATGACTAAAATTATGAATAAATATTATCAATTTTTTCTAACATTTTAATCGACAATGTAATTCGCGTAATAATTTTAAAATGTTTTACTAAAAATTATTTACTAGTTCTACAACCAACCTTCTTAACTCTTCCTGAGAAGATAACTCGGGCACAACGAGGATCCATTGGGTCGTAATCTTTCTCCTCACAGTAAGAACCTTGCGCTAAAGACATCAGCATTGTGGCACGCGTATCTTTCTGAAATACGTAGTAATTAAAAAGTAATTGTTTAAATATAGTTAAAACAAACGGAAGTGTGGATCTCGAATATTTATTATTTAAACCTTAAAGAGTGGTAATTATGCGGAAGAACGAATTTATTCAAAATAGTTAAAATAACTTTTTAATGTAAAATTTTTAAATGAAAAATTCATAAAAATTAATTAAATTACCAAAACTTACAACGAGATCTTGTCCTGTTGTGTCCAGAGGTGTTATGAAAACATACGGAACGCCGCTGCCCTGACCTTTAACTCCGTCACTCAATGACAGCAAATTTACGAACGGATAATTTTTCGTATCTTCCCGAACACTAACAGTTGCTATTGAGGTCCAATCTATATATAACGAAGAAATAGGATTCACATTAATTCACTCGTAAATTTATTACACACCACTCAGATATATGTCCTTTTGAACAGATGTAGATCTAATCGGTTCTCACCTGCTTCGTTGACGATGTAACGAGCCATCAATGCACTTTGGTCAGATGATGGAGGTAGTGACTTTGCACTAGCAAAAGCTGCTAGCACTACAACGAATGCGATCGACATTGTAGATGCCATTTTGTTGACCTTGTAAAATGAAAGATTTTTTTAATTGAAGCGATTGTCAATTTCAAGTACTAATCTCGATTGATTATTTTCTTGTTGTTTTCGAAAATGTTAATTATATAAGATTATTTTTTGTATGTTCAATTTAATTTGATATTCGGTAATTAGTATGAATACAATTAATGTAAAATATTTAATAATTAATTTGTAAAATGTATATTTATTTATAATCCATTCATTTCGATACCTGCATACAATGAACACCCGACAAGTGAGTTGATGAATCTGCGCCAATGAAATAGTATCGATGCTCCTGGAAGTGCGGACTTTTATTCTTGCTTGAGAGAGGGGACTTATCGTTGCATTTTATCGTTATGAAATTTATTTAATATAAAACGTTACGTGTCGATCGTAGGAAAAGATAAATTTTCAAACTGTTTTTTAATTCTTAATTGTCAATAGTTGATGTAATCGATAGAAAATAGAAAATAAATGGTAATAGAAATAGAATTGTAGTTTTTTTTTAATCAATTTTTTGAGATATAACAAAACACATTCTAGTTCGTGTGATGACTTCTTGCTTACAATGAAGTTTCTATAATTTTGAATAATAACAACGCAAGTATGTACATCCTAAATAAATAATTTTGCATAATTACGATATTGATTCTTAAAGTATTTAGATTTGTATAAGTGAGGAAATGATGTGATTGTTTTGATAAAAATACAAGTGCTTGGTAATATCACGTAACAATTTATTAAAATTATACCTTATCTTAGATAATGAAATATAGTTTCCAATTTAGTTCAATTACTTTTAACTTTGAATACTATATTATACTTTCATAGCAATATCTAATTTTGAAATATACTATTTATCATAGAAAATTTCTAATATTAAAAAATATATTTATATTACAATGGACTTCTTAGAAAAGCTTGAGTAGTTGTTCAAAAATAGAGGCATGCACTTAAAGCCGATGTGATACCTTTATTAAATAACGATTTTCCGGTAAGTCACAAATATTTTTTTAACAGAATATTAAATTGAAATACTAATTATCTTATCTTCATATTGTTCGTTTTGATTTGGATACGGTTTGATATGCAGATATTTTCAGAAAGTAGGAAATTCAATGATAAAATAGTTCTCATAAATCTATTACAACATACACTCTTATGATATTGCTTAAATTATGAAAAAAATTTTACTGTCATCTTCAAAGTAAAAAAAAAAAAAACAAAACAAAATAAAAAAAATTTTATACAAAATTCAAATCTTAACGACGTGATGTCCCGACATGACAGGACATTTTTTTAATGTAAATAAAGTTCTACCTACATGCTTTTTATTTAAGAAATTTTAATAATATACTAGAATATTATCTATAATATAGAATAATAAATGGTTAATAAGTGAAATAGAATCAGTTTATTAAGTCGGCTATTAGAATTTCAGAAAATTGCTCAATATTTCTAGAAATAAAAAACTTTTTTATTAATTTTATAATTAATTTACAAGATATTTTTTAAAAAATTTAAAAATATTATTGTATGTACAGAAATAAAATTAAAAGTTTGATGACACTCTATCTGTATTTGCGGGCGTATTCTTCAATAGTATTTTCATCAGCATTGAAATACTCGTTAACTGGAACATATTCAGCACCTCCGAACTTAGCGAGCACAGCGATGGTTTCGACTTCCAGCTTAGCCAAGTAAAAGTGATGATCTATAGAGCATAAAAATGAATCATGTGTATTAATACGCGTTGCTTTATTTCATACTAAATTTTATTCGCTTTATTAAGATGTACTTACTGGGTGTCATATGAGCGAGCCATGCATGACGTGTAAACATTGCTTTCTTCGCTGACGCATAATCCTTATCGGTCTCTGATATCTAAAATTAAGTTCATTGTTATTGTTATTAAGAGACCTGGATATACCTAATATCTAGATAAATAAAAGTAGGAAAAGACGGTGGAATAACTTTTAAGAACGATAAATATTTAGGTGGGTATATTTTCAGAAAAATAAGTCATATTCCACTATATTTGAAATAGAAAAATGAAATGTTCTAAACATTTAATGGTACAATCATTAATAATATAGATTTTATGAGGTGGAAATTCAAATTGATCTTTGACGAACCAAGGTGTTGTTTAATTAAATTTTGTTTATTGTCAACGTTTCGGCGGGTTTACTACCGCCCTTCTCAAAACTGAACAGAAAAAATATATTCATTACAACGGAGTCCGTAAACATATACAAATGTTATATATATATATAGTTTCCAACTAAGTTCAATTACTTTTAACTTTGAATACTATATTATACTTTTATAGCAATATCTAATTTTGAAATATACTATTTATATCATAGAAAATTTCTAATATTAAAAAATATATTTATATTACAATGGACTTATTAGAAAAGCTTGAGTAGTTGTTCAAAAATAGAGGCATGCACTTAAAGCCGATGGGATACCTTTATTAAATAACGATTTTCTGGTAACTTTATGAATTTCGTATGAAAGAAGGGCTTTTCAACCCCCCCCCCCCTCCTTCCGACATCAATGTAAGTTCGATTAAAAAAAATAGACTTATTCATTTATATTAGAAAGTCACAATTATTTTTTTAACAGAATATTAAATTGAAATACTAATTATCTTGTCTTCATATTGTTCGTTTTGATCTGAATACGGTTTGATATGCAGATATTTTCAGAAAGTAGGAAATTCAATGATAAAATAGATTCTCATAAACTATGAAATTTTGAATATTGCTTGTTGTACACAAAATTAAAGTAAATGTTTATAATTATAAAATATCTTAATAAAAACATTATAAGGAAAAAGAATTATTAAGTTTATTTATTGTAATAATTCAAATAAAAGTAATTGATATACTCGATATATTATCTCTTGGAACCTTATCAAATTTAATACTCTGGTAATTCTGTATTTTCCTTATAAATTTTTAGTAAATTTTAAAAAAAAGTTTAATTTCAAATCTATTATAACATAAACTCTTATTATATTGCTTAAATTATGAAAAACATTTTACTGTCAGCTTCAAAGTAAACAAAAAATAAAACAAAAAAAGAAAGAATTTTATACAAAATCCAAATCTTAACGATGTCCCGATATGATAGGACATTTTTTTGAATGTAAATGAAGTTCTACCTAAATGCTTTTTACTTAAGAAATTTTAATAATATCCTAGAATATTATCTATAATATAGAATAATAAATGGCTAATAAGTGAAATAGAATTAGTTTATTAAGTCAGTTATTAAAATTTCAGGAAATTACTCAATATTTCTAGAAAAAAAACTTTTTTATTAATTTTATAATTAGTTTACAAGATATTTTCTAAAAAATTTTTAAATATTATTGTATGTACAGAAATAAAATTAAAAGTTTGATGACACTCTATCTGTATTTGCGGGCGTATTCTTCAATGGTATTTTCATCAGCATTGAAATACTCGTTAACTGGAACATATTCAGCACCTCCGAACTTAGCGAGCACAGCGATAGTTTCGATTTCCAGCTTAGCGAAGTAGAAGTTATGATCTGGAAAGTAAGATTAAATTATAATTAAAAATAAGTTGTTTTTTTCACGTATGAAAATTATTGTTTTCAAGTGTACTTACTGGATGGCACGTGAGAGAGCCATGGATGACGTGTGAATATAGCTGTCTTTGCAGTAGGGTATTCCTCATCGGTTTCCTCAATCTAAAATTGGATCATTATGATTGTCATCAAAAACAATTAAAACATGTAAATTATATATTTTTAATTTTTTTTAAACTAAATTGTACCATAACAATATGTAATATAAGATAACTAATAAAGTTATGAGAATTTGAGAATGTACATACCTTCTTGATTCTTCCTGAAAAGATAACTCTGCCGCAACGAGGATCCATTGGGTCGTAACCCATATCATGGCAGTAAGAGCCTTGGATTAACGATATCATCATCGTAACACGAGAATCTTTCTGAGAAATTAAAACAGTTAGGATAATGAGCTAAGTAAGTAAAAACAGACTTCATAAGTAATTTATAGTTATCAATAATCTATACCTAATCAATTAAATGATATTATAATCGTTGAAAATGATAAATAGTACTTTCATACACTATCTATTATCGAAAACTTGTATATATATATAAGTAAGTATATAAAGTGTACATTTTAAAGTAAGAGAAAAAATTTAATTAAAATTTCTAATTTTATTACTTAATCGAATCATGATAAAAAACAATCGGTTTATCGCTTACTTCGATGTCCTGTCCTGTAAAGTCCAGAGGTGTCAGGAAGATGTATGGAACGCCGCTACCCTTTCCCTTAGCTCCATCGCTTACAGATTTTAAATTTACGAATGGATAATTTTTTGTATCGTCTCTAATACTAATACTTGCTATCGAAACCCATTCTATGAACAAAAAGAGAAGAAAATATTTCAAATTTTTATCTTATCAAAATAGACATGCACAGTGTGCAAATAGTATGAATTTTCGTGACAAAAATATGAGTGAAGTACATCATGAATATTATTTTTCTTCGTGGTTGGCGTAAAATGAGTGTTCTTTTCTCTTTACGTATGCGTGAAGTTGAACTTTATAGTGTAGACAGATAAAATGCAAATATACAAATGTTTGCGCATACTATGACGAGAAACATGTTGTCTAACTATACTATGCACGAATCTACTTAATGGAATAATTCACAAGTTCAAGTCACTCGACATTTTTTCTTAGAATTTGTAAAAAAAAATATTTCTATGGATAAATAATAATATTAATTACACGTCCATCAAATTTAAGAGAAGCAATAATCTTTGTTTCTTAAAATACTTTTTCTTAAAGATCAAATATGTTATCATAAAACGTTAAAATATTAATATCATTTAAGGCAAATATTTAAAAAAGAAAGTGTAAATATTATCTAAGCTGGTGAAAACCTTACATAAGAACTATAAATACGTAAACTGAATTCATATTTATAAGTATACGAAAAATCATAACTGCTTTCCACACTATGCGAGTCTACTTAAACAGTTTTAAATAATTCTTCTTAGGAATAATTGTCTAATGTAATTCACTAAAAAAGTATGCCAATTAGTTTGTGTTTTTATTCGAATCAATCTTACCTGCTTCGTTAACTATGTAACGGGCCATCAATGCGCTTTCATCAGGGGATGGTGGCACCGACTTTGCGCTGGCGAAAGCTGCGAGCACCACTACGAGCGTTATAGAAATTGCAGGCCTCATCTTATCGGACCTACAAAAATAAATAAAAATAGTACAAAAAAGTGATGAAGTAAAGTAACAAAAATGTTAATTTAAATTTGACGAATAAATTCAGTACATATAGTTGAAATCATAACACAGAAAAATTACTTATAATAAATTTAAATTTATTTGCTTCTGCGTATAATACCTTATTCAACAACCTGCAAGTGTTTTTATGAATCTGTAAACGTAAACTGTCAATGACACGCGAAGAGTACGGGCTTTTATCCTAAATTTATATCGGAGAGGGGGTTTATTGATGTAGTTTATCGCTTAAAAAATCACGTATCGACCGTAACGAAAAGACATTTTTTCAGAGTACTTTAATAGCTTTGTTATCTTAACTTATGCAATTATTAGACAATAATTAATAAGTGGATTATAGCAAGAAAAGATTTAGGTAATTTATACATTAAAGAAATGTAATTAAAGTTTTATTCAAATTATATTCAATTTTTTATATTTCGTAAGAATTTAATAAAAAGCGTAGAAAAAATGTTCCCAATAGATTAAAAATCACACCATTATTTAATTAAGGGTTAAAAGTGCATTTGAACACAAACCAATTTTTTTCCTGCTAGAAACTTTCTACCATGACAATTTTTATATCATTTTTTTTTAATTTTAAGAGCGTTTTCCCAGTAAAATCGAGCTAAAATAAGTCAGGTACATATAATTTTATATTACGTATGAAATGTCGCAAAAATTGCGGGAATAAGAGCTTCAATTAGTAAAAAGAATATCTATATTACTGTTAGGAAGTCATTAGATGCAATAAATTCATGATAAAATTAATACTTTTAACAAAAACCTGGAAATTCAAGATCGCCTGATTTAAAAAAAAAATGCTTTTTTGCTGAATGGTTTAGAACATTTTTTAGATTTTTTATGTGTTTATCGTTTTTAGCATGATTTTATGAGCTAAGCCCTCTAGCTATAACTATTAGGGAGCTACTGAATTCAGATTAATTATAAAACTAATAATTTCAATAAGAACCTGGAATTACAATCGAGGTTGAGACGTGCCATACGGTTACGACTTCTCGTTAAACATTAATTAAGTGTCGATACTATTTTTAATGTATAAATACGTTCTTTGTTCATTTCATTAAAAATTCTTACTGAATAAAAAAAAACTTTAGTCAAATGAAATAAAAATCCTTTTATCCCCGACCCACCTGTAAATGCCACATTATTGGCCAAAAAAGCGGGTCGAAAGTAGCTTTTGATTCCCTATAAAACGGTTTTCCCTCAAATTTACTTTATTCCCTAGGGAATAAAGTGCTTTATTCCCTGTTAGTAGAGAATAAAGTGCTTTAATAAAATATGTAGAAATATGTGAAGTCCTTCGTATTATAGTTTATTTGGAAAATTGGTGGAAAGAATTGATCATCAACGAATCATGTTGTTTCTAATGTATCAGTTTATTTGTCTACGTTTCGGAGGATTGTTAACCTCCCTACTCAAGACTTTATAACTTATGCTTTAATAAAACTTTGATATTTAAGATCATAAAATATGATTTTCATGCAATTTTAATTTTCAAATTAACAAAGTGGCTTTACAGATGAGTCGGGAATAAAACATTATATGCAACACGAGAATAAAGTCGATGATTCCCTCGGGTGTTTACTGCCCTCACTTCGCTCGTGCAGTAATAATTATATACTTATATAATTATATAATTCACCCGCGGGAATAATCCTCGACTTTATTCCCTTGTTGCATAATGTACTATTATTCTAATCCTAATGTAACTCAGTAAATATTGTCATATCACAATTAAGTTTTCAAATAATAAAAGTAGATGTTGAAATGCGTTTGAAGTTATATGATCTGTATATAGAGTCTTACAATAAAAAACAATAACAAAATTAATAAGATCTTTTGAGTAATTTTTTTTAAACTTTGCATTTTCAACTTGCATTGTAGAGTTACTTGACAGAAGAATTAGCTTTTATAGATTTTATAAATATTCCAAAAAATAAAAAAAAATTTTTTTAATTCGTACACTTGAACTTTTTTTCATAATTTTTTTGTAACCTACTTCCTACCTTTGTTTTGACACATTATTTTATTAGTCCTGATCACTATTATTAAGCTGTGTAAAGCTTCTTAGCTTTCATTAAGCTTCCGTATTACTTTACTGTTAGTAATATCTGTAAAATCACTTATGAAATTAATATGTTTACTTAACTTTTAGCATCAAAGACAAAATTTACTACTTACATAAAGAGCTGTTATAGTTTAAAGCTTCTATAATGTGTATTTTTTCTTCGAACTCTTATCTCCGATTATCATACATGCTATTTTATTTTTCCTTGTTTGATGATTAATCGATCGTGCAAAATTTTATTCGTGTATATTTTTTCTGCTGATAGCTTTGTTTCTTTACTTATATTTATTATATCTTTATTGCGTCAACAATTAAGTTATTAGGTTTTCTTTTTAATCTACAAAATAACAAACTAAAAATCACATTTAATTTTGTAAATTGTTAAATACAGATTGTAATTAAACAAACATCAAAAGTTTATATTTGAAGTTGGAACAATTTTATAAATAAATGAGAATTTATTAAAATAATATTGTAGTCTATTTAAATAAATTTCTGTAATCCATAAGACGTAGACAAAGTAGAGATAAAGAGTAAAAAGACGAGATAAAGTGTTTTTCGATAAAGAGTATCTTATAATTTTATCAAATCAAAGTTACAATAATAAATTATGCAAATTATAATAATTATAATTCATATTTTTATTGCAAATTATAATAAACAGTGAGTATTAAATTACATAAAAAAATATTTGGATTTTAAGTCATTCAGAAAATGAATTGTAGCCTTATTAATTATGTATGAAATATATTTCTTTCGGTACCTCAATATTAATGGCAAATGATTTTTAAACTGTATAAGTAATAAATTAAAGTTTTGAGACCGATTAATTTTTTTTTTAAAGTTTATAGGTAGCAGTAAATTATTTAAATAATTATTTTAAAAAAATAATTCAAAGTATCTTTTATTATGTTATAATTATTTATTTTGCTAAGACACAATGACATTTGCAAGAAAATTCTATGACAGAATGTGATTAAGATTACAGTCAGTGTATTTTCACATAATAAAATTTTTTCTTTCCTTTATAGAAAAGGTATATAAAATAATCATAAAATTATTCTGTAACAATTTAAATCGTCAGATAAAAAATTTTTGATAAAAATTTCGAGTATATTCTAAACTAAATTGCATAAAAAATAAAAACTTATACATTTTAAAGATCATATAATCAAAGTAGTATAGTCAGTTTCATTATCTTCTGTGTTAAACACTGATTCACAATTTTTATTACTGACCACTACCTTACAATTAGCAAAATTATCTTATACCAAAACCGAATACAAACCATTATTCCAGATAAAAAATCGACCTTTCATTTTGCATAAAAATCCACGCTAACAGCACACCTTTCGGATCGCTTCCTCGAAACCAAAAAAGAAAAAGGTAAAAGCATTAATTTCGAAAAAGCGGGATAACGAGTCGCCTCGGCTTCCGAAAGAAAAGAAAACCGATGAAACTACCGGGCAATCAAGCCGAGGGAATCGAGCGCAAAAACGAGCCGGCCAATAAATATCAGGAAAACCGACTTTCATAGAAGAGGAGAGTAGCGGTGCGGCCGTGTGTGTCATCGCGCCTCTCACGGCTGCCTCGCCGGATATATATATATATAAAAGCGAGCCTCCTCCTGCGTTAGCCGAGCGCGATGTCAACAAAATTACGAGCCGATTGCGAACAAAGAAGGAAATGGAAGTGGATGTGACGGGATTTTATATAGGCTCATTTCGCGGGGCTTTTTTTTTCATTGATTCTGGATTGCGTTTTACAGTTTTTGCCGATCGGAGCGAGTTCAGCGGTTTACGAAAATGTTCGTTATCTTCTAATTGGAGTCTGTGGTTCGAATTTAGAGACGTACTTTCGTGTAATTAATTGGATAAGTTGAAATTTTGTTGGAAAAATTAGTTAATGATGAATTTCTATTTTATTTGTAATTGAATGTATTCCGATATTTTTTTGAGACGAGATGTTTTTTAAAAATCATGCTATATGTTTAATGGAATATCAGTAAATATGGTCAATGAAGTAATTAGTTATATTACACCGTAGATTTAATAAGTACAATTAAAGCTCCATTAATTTAGTTTTAACTTACTTTTTCAGATAATCAATGTCTAGTTTTATTTCAATAAAACAGCGTGAGTTTAATGAAAATAGACTAATAAATTCATTGATAAATTGTTAAGAATGTTAACAAGTATATACAGCGTCGAGCATCAGCTGTAAAAAGCTGCGTAAATAGGCTCGTTCCAAATTGTTGGCGAGTTGTTTTAGCCGCAACCTAATCACCAAACTATTTGGGTTACGAAATAATGAAGCTTTTTATTGCATGTTTATGTTTGAAGCTATGTGCATGTGAGAAGGGAGCATCATTTGATGTTAATCTAGCGATCATATAACTGTTGATGTGTGAATTTTTTAACAATATAACAATATCTATCTTTATTTATATAAACGAGTTACGTTTTCATTTACACTTTTCTAAATCATTAAAAGCTCTTTTGCAATACACACGTTATTCTTCCCAATATTCTTATAAAAAAAATGTCTTAATAAGACATCAAAAAGATTCGGTAAACAAAAAGTTTATCCGCACTCAAATCTTTAATTTTTAATCAATCAAGAAACACCCAATTAAAAACACGATTTCCACCACTAACGACGTCCTCGTTTCCCATCAACATCCAGATCAACCCTACCCCATCCTTCCAACTCCCCCCACCCAATCCCCCATCAAAACAATCACCCCTCCCAAGCTCCTCTCATCGCCACCCCAAAACGCCACGGCACCAACCACCCACGCACCTCAAACCAACCTCTCATCCCACGCTCGTCAATATCACCTCCGCGCGTGCCGATTATATCCTCGTAATCCCACGTACACACCCAAACGCACACGCACTCATACACACATCGACGCCCGATGTCCATCGGCCGCTGGCTCGGGAAACTGGCACGTCTTGAGCGCGAATCTGGGTCGTCGTCTAACTGTTCCGCCGGCTTAACCGTTTCGCCTCCTCCTCGGCTGCGTTTGATATTATCCCACTCTCCCAGGGCCCGTGGCTTCTTCCTCTCCGCGCGCGGCGGCGGCGGCGGCGGCGGCCTTCGAAGAGCGCGCAGGGGGCGAAGCGCCTCGGAGTCGCCAGCCGGCCAGCCAGTCCTGAGAGAGGTGCACCACCGGAGAGACACACACGCGCGGACCCAAAGGACGCGCCGCGCGCCTTTCGCTTTTCGCTCTGGATATATACTTGCACAAGAGGCGCGAGGCTGTTCTCTCATTCAGCGGGACTTTGGGGAGTAACATGTGAGGCGATAGCGGATTGAGTAGAGGAGATCGAGATTTTTGCTTTTTGCTTTGGCGGGTTTTTTTTTATTTCGGTTGGTTGGAGGGAGACGGGGAGGAGGATTTTGGGAACTGAGGGGAGGAGGTGCTGTACTTTGCTTTGGCAAGATTGGCAAGGTGAGTTGTAATTTTTTGTTGGTAGTTTTAGTTTTTGAGATTGAAGGAGTGAGTGATTTGCGGCTGTGGAATTTTGCGGGGTTTTTAATAGAGGCTTGACGAACGTGATTAATGTGTGGATAACGGGAAGGTGCATACCTATAATATGATTGAAGAAGATTCCAAATTTCGATTGATTTGAATTGAATCATCAAATTTTATTGTTTTAATCGTAACGTTAATTCATACGATTTATGATTGTGTGTATTATTATTTTTACTAAAAACATGGATAATACATTTTTTGAGTCATCTTTGAATGTCGTGATTAAATTGCTAAGTGTTATAGCGACGACGTGGTACAAAGTACTTTAGATTATGTTGCTATATTGAATTTTTTCACCTACTGACAAAAATCTAAATTAAAATGATTATTTTAATTTCAAATAAAGAATAAAATCATCAGACTTTATTTTAAGATTCCATCAATTGTCGTAAGGAAATTAAAATTTCTGCAAATGACCAATAGTTATTAGATTCAAATAAAAAATTTTTTAAACAAAGTTCAAGTTTACTTAAAATCTAAGAAGTATTATGTAGTAAATTAAGTTGTAAATGAAATAAATTTATTTTCATTCTTTGGAACACATTTATTTATAAAACGCTTTATTTCATGTTAAAAATACATTTTTGGTAGTGTAATAATTTTTATATAGTTTTGATTTGTTAAACTTAAAAGCACTTATTCTGAATTCTACTGTGATATGACAAAAATGTTATTTTAAGTATTTACAAAATTTCATAAAATAAGTAAGAATGATACAGATATTATTATACCAAATTCATTTTAATGATTGTATAAAATAAAACTAATAATTAACTTAACAATACAAAAATACCTAAACGATCTATTAATACTTTTCTTTTAACAATAATTTTATAAACATCTCAATATCAAGTACACGAACGCCTTTGAAAATTGTAATTTTTAAAATTACTTATATTTCTTATAATTTCTCTTTCGCCTCAAACTATCTCATACATATACATTTTTCAAAACGTCGAATTCAAATCTCCACCTCCACTTTACTACATACGCACCCAACAATTCATCCCCAACAACCACGCATCCATCTACCTATAACCAACCCTCTCAACTCCAAACCAAAACATAACACTTCCCAATCACTCCCCTCAACAATCACCTCGCCTTCCACCTGTTCATCCCTAATCACCGCCAACCTCCACGCAAACAATCCCAATCCCGCTAAACCACCTCTCTTCCGCGCATTCCCACCTGTACCACTCCATAACCGTACCCTCGCTCAGGAAGCTTCCCTCCACATAATAACAAAATCGCAAACCCGCGAGCTGTGTAATAACTAGCGGCGCGTTCCCTTCCTGCTTTTCCGCGCGCGATGCACCTCGCAGCTGTGTCTCTCGCGCCCCGCGCGGCTGGATTTCCTGGCGCGCATCGCGCGGTGCAGCTCAGGTCTTTGACCCTCTCGCCGGTTCGAGTCTAGCTCCTGTGTGCGCGCATGTATATGTATATACACGTATGATGCAACTCCTCTGCGAGCGCTCGGATTTTAATCTCCTGAATTATATCTCGTCCCGCGTCTTTTTTTTTCTTTTTAATTATGATGGATATATATACAGATGCAGCGGAGAGCGCGCGAGGTTTCACGTGTGTATTTACGGGAGGAAGCAGGCCAGTGGAATTTCAGAGAGGCGTTCTTTTTGGATTTCGCGCGCCGCCGCGAGCTGCGACCGTTATGCCGTTTAATAATACAGGTTGCGCGCTCTAAAAATAGCGGGGATGAGTTCTCGTTTCGCCGTTTGATTATTCAAACGGAGCCGGCGAGGTTGATTGAATTCGTGCGGCTTTATTAGATGCGCGAGCTGCTGCGTTTGGGTTTACTTGAGTTTTGCTCAATTTGGATGCTAAATTGTTGGCGGGAATGATGGTTGTAGTTGAGATGGAGGTGTTTTGTTGTGCGATTTGTAAGCGAGATTAACGAAAGTAACTCAACGGGTCTTCCGGCTGGAACACGCGTGATATTAATTCTAGAATTTCGCCTAAAACGTTTAAGTTCGAGTGTAATTATTCTTTGGGTTAAAATACCAAGCTGTTCGCGTAAATCCAACGTTTGAATGAATACAAGTGAAACTCAGTGAGTAAATTAATAAATTTAAAAAGCTTGATGTGTATCATAACTTGTTTTTCGTGCATTTAAATTAAGCAGGACGTACTGTTTACGCGTGACGAATAATCCGATGACGTTAACAAAGAAAGTTCGTTCCCGGGGAAAATACGCTATAGTTTCTATTTCCGCGAAAATCCGGCCAAAAACTTTCATCTTATTAATCATTCGGCTGTGCACTCACAAAAAGAACTTGTAATGCTTTATAATAACGTGGCTCTTGACTTTGCGGATCCCGATCTCTATAATTTCTAGTAAAACACGCGTTTGAATTTATTAAAAAATCGCTTCCTCCACACAACCTCTATAGGCATACCATAAAAGTGTAAAAGAACATACTAATTACGCTTAAATCGCATAAAATTGACAGCAGATTATCGCACCCAATAAAAATCCCATCCGCGCGCTCTCATCACATCCTCAAATAGAAATCTACCAAGTACCCACGGATTTTCCCAGGAGAAAGCTATCTCCTCTCGACGCAATTGACACGCTACATATCCCCGTCAATTTCCCACCTAAAAACTCCTCCTTATCACAATACCATCCGCCAACCCATCCCCCCCTCCCAAAACTCGAAATTTTCTCATTTCCAAAAACAACAACGCCTCGTGCCATCAACAAAAACCAGTAAAAAAAAAAGAGGTCCGCGCCGTCTTTATCGATCCGGTCTTTCGATTTCATGGACCGGGCCGCGCCGTTACGATCCTGTATACACACTCGCGCATCCATCCGGTCCACTGCAGCGCGCGCCGTCCGCAGCTCGTGTATATACACATTTCGGAGGCGATTAAGTAGGCCGCCCCAAAATCCCACTGTACCACTCACCGAGTGCTGCTGCGATGCTGCGGTCACGGCCCTGCGGTGCGGCCGAGATGACTCGTCGATTTGTACCTCCTGGGAATGTATAAACTTGAGCGTCCGCATGATTCTTTCAGCGGCGTGTATACTCGTCTTTTTTTTTTCGTTGTTGGTTGGTACGGCTGGCCGAGTGTAATGTCTAATTAGGGGACTTTTTTTCTTAGATCTTGGGATCTGTTGGGTGGGTTACGTGATTCGGTGAAATTTGAACGGAGTTGCGTGAGCGCTGCGCGGGCTCACGTGGATGCGCGTTGTAATAGTGGGAACTGTATACCGTTGAGCCGGGTAATTGGATGGATGCGAGCTTATGGGCTGCAGTGGCGCGTGTAGGGTTTGTTTTGATGGCTGATTACGTGGAATTTTTAATTTGGGTTTGTTCGTGGGTTTGTGGACGGTGGGGTTTGATGCGTGTGATGTAATTTTGGGAGGAGAAGGTGGGGAATGTAAGATTTTTTGTTTGCTTGGTGATGTGTTGGAGTTTTATTTCATTGATGGTATCGTTAACGATGCGGGTATCTTGTATTGTCTCTTCTGGAAAAAGACTTTAAAAATTTATTTGTGATTTACATTATATTTAGTTTTGCTTGACTTTAGAAGTTGCCTAAAAAGAATATAGGAATATTCATACGTTAAATGTATTGCAGCATAATAATAGAAGTTTTTAAATAAAAGTATTTTTATTAATAATTTATCTTATAAAGTAAAATTTTATGTAATCAACTTTAAAAAGTTTTAATTTTATATAACAAAAATCTTGAAAACTGGTTAACAAGTGCCGTTTTTTTAAATATTTTTAACGCGAAAAATATAAACGATTCTTACTTTGAAACAAAAAGTATTTTTGTTCAAAGTATTTTGCCAGAAAATTCTCTACAAAAACGGCTAATAACAGAAACTTATGAATTCATTTACAGTATTAATAATAAGCCTGCAAAAATAAACAAAAACTCAAATTTATTAACTATCCGGCCAACGACTAACGCCCATAAAATCACCAGCATCTATTCCCCATCTCTTCGACTCACATCCTCTCCAATATCCATCAATTCCCCGACATTTGCACGCAAGATATTTCTCCTCCTACCGACGTTTTATAACGGAGCAAGGCCTGACAAAAACGTTATGCAGACAAAATACAAGCTCGTCCTAGAATTCCTCGGAGTAAAAATTATTTCTTCTATATCACCTACTCTAATTAACCGAACGGTACTGCCTTCATTTCATCGCTTCTTATTTACTTTCATCCCGGCAAGAAATCACAAATCTAAAAATAACCTTTCTTGTTCCAACATCACACCAGCATACATTAATTAATCACAAAACCAATCAAACCTACCCATCCATACTCAAACTCATCTCCACCTCCACACCTCAAATCCCCGACAAACCCCTACATCCCCCAAAAACCCATCTCCAACCAAACCCTCAACTCACAAAAACTCTAATCTCATATCCGACCTTTAACTCTTGAACTTTTCACTGCCGCTCGCGCGCGGAACTGCGTCTATATACGAGCGCGCTCGAAAGTGCGAGTATCGCAGCAAGCGCAGCGGCGAGAGCCAAATGCGGCTGTTGCTGACGCCGGAGTTGACGCGCGCGTCGCGCACAAAAACCCGGTAGAATGCGGCAAGCTACTGGTTTTCAGAGGGCTGGTCCGCTATATACGTGCGTTATGGCTTTGCGGATGGAGAAGCCAAGATGGATGGCGCACAGCTGTTTTGTTGCGGTGTGGATGAGGCTTTTGTTTTGATCGGTTGGTTTGAGATGTTGTAGCTTGGATGGGATTTTGGTTTGGTTGGATCGTTTGGGTTTAGTTAGGGTCTGATTAGGATGGAACTAGGGCCTGACTAATCGTGTATGGTTTGGATTAATAATTAGATGCAATAGGGTTTAGTTAGATCTTCATTAATTTTCTGTTTTCAGGGAAGAGATTGATTTGCATAAGAGAGAATGAAAATTTTAGAATGTGTTTAAAGTGCAATGTTGTACATTTGGTTTTTTAAAGGCGGGAGCATAGTTGTAAAGTTTTCGTTGCAACTTTTAATGATGTGTTTACAAAATTTAATAGTGTAATTCAACGTTTAGTAAAAAAAAACTCTGAATTACAAGATCAACTAGTAATAAAAATTTTTTAGATTTGATTATCTTCAGTGAAACGTCGATTTAATAAGTGTCTTACTGAATCGTCTGTTACCACTTATAACATAAAACTGACGCTAAAGAAATTTTTGCCTTATTTCATGTTTGCAAATAACAAAGTAAATAAAACGCGGTACTATTCCTCAAACTCAACAAACAATAAACCCATCTTATCAACTACACCCAATCGATCTCCAACATTATAACTCCCATTGAATCCGGTGCCCAAACAATCGCCCTCATCACAAAAGGAGCACACACCGGCCACCGGCAGCCACCTCACCCATCCACAACCCATCCCGTTCCCACAATAAACCCATCGCTTTCCCGCTCAATCACTCCTCCCATCGTCCTCCTAATCCCCCCGTGACAAACGTACACAAAACCCGCTGACCTACCGGCGCCACGAGCTCCACAACAAAAGCGAGAAGGCAGGTCAAGCCGCCGCGAAAGAGGAAAAGTCCTCCCGTCCGGCGATTCTGAATGGAACAGGCCGCCTGAGCCGAATACTCAAGTATATACACATCCACGGCATTGTGCCGGCTCTGTGACCATGGCCTCGGCACAGCAGAGCAACACAGCGCAGAGTAGAGCCTTAGGAATCTGTGTCAGCTCGTACTTGAGCATCCTCCTTTTTCGCCTCCCTCTCCTCCTCTGCGGCTGCATCAGCAGCCCCTTTCACCAAGGCGCCGCGTCGCATTGTTACGCCGATCACGAGCCAAAGTATTATTACGTTGAACGAACTGCCGGTGGCTTTGGCTTTATAAGGCGGCCACAAAGCGATAGGATATCGGGACCGGCTGTGTGTGTGTGTGACGCGCCGATTGGGTTGGATGCGTATTGTCGTCGACGCCACACGGGGCCGATTATTGGGAGCGAGCCGTTGGGTACCGGTTCTGTCTGTTATGCCGGGAGTTTTGGTTGCCGGATGGATGGTCTGGATGTTTTTGCCGGCGGGAGGTGTGGAGCGTGATAATTGACGCGCGGATTTAGTACGGGGCGGAGAGGAAATTGTAAGAGGATGATGATGCCTGGGTAATTTGTTTGATGGATTTTTGTAGATACGAGGCGCCGAAACTACTTTCCCCGGATGAAAGAAGGAAGCGATTTTTTTTTTAAAGATCGGTGCTTTTCGTGTGCATGTGCGTTTTTAACGAGACGGACCTGCTTTGAGGCCTTGTAAGCAAGGTAATTACGTTAAGCGATTTTCTTTGTATTGGCTTTTTGAGAATTAGCTAGCGAACTTGAGACCACTGATTCCCTAATTGTATCAATGAGGCAATCAAAGTCTTAACAACACTATATAGTCTAAATCGAGCAATCAAATAAGCCTACATTTCACGCCCTTGCTTAAAAGCGGCGACTCAGCGAAAACCATTATTCATCATCTCAAAACTCGGACGCCCCTTTCGCACGGCTCTACACTGACCAACACTTTGAAATCAATATCCTACAACACTTCCCGTACACTCCATCCTCCTTAATAACCATACACTTATAACAGTACAATGCAAGCATAACAAAAGAAAATAATAGAATATAAAAAATACAAAAATCGTAAGTGCCGGCGTGGCTGCGAAAAAAAATCTCGCTCACTCGCGCGCACGGGGAAGACGAGATTTTTGTGCAATCAGCCGCGCGGACGCGAAAGCGTTGACCCACTAGCGCGCGCTCGCTTGGCGTGCCTTCGGTGACGTAATAATCTTCGTTAACGGTACCCTTTCCTCATTATAGATATCTCGCTGCCCGCGACGCGCTGTGACCGGTTTTTTTTTTGGTGCGAGCTCTGCTGAGCTTGGTTGAAACGATCAATTTTTCGTTATGATTTTTTTTAAGAAGTTTTGAGTTCTTGTGTTGGAGATTCGGCAGTGAATGAGAGTTTAATGTTTTTGCGGGAGCTTTGAATTTTTTTTGGCAGGTTGAGGGGAATGGTTTATCCGGGAAACGTCAGTTTTTCTCGAGTATGGAGATTTTTGTAAAGTGTGCAGAGGAAATGGCGATGATTGGATCGTCAATTTTCTGTCAATTTTCTAGACTTGTAATTTTGTAGAAAATTCATGATTATGCAGATATCGGTGCGAAAGTTTCTTCTAATTGGCGTTCTAAAGTGCGGACAAAATTATAATGTACGAGCTTGTAGATAAAACTGTTAATAAGGTAAACTGATCCGTGGGGTGGAGTTTCGCAGTTTTTTTACCCATAAATCTGTTCACTTTGAATGATTAGAAAACTATATAAAAAGTAACTATATAAAAATACTAAATAACTAAGGAAAATGAAGAAAAGTTTAATACCTGCCAATATTCTACTCTAATTAAATAGTTAACTTTCATTTCCGACAAGAAAATATGATTTTTTCTATTTTTAAATGTGTTAGTCAATTTCTAAAAATATGGCAAACTTGTGGTTTCATACTGTAAAAAACAGGATGTGATTTTACAATAAGGAACACGTCAAGTGTTCACATAAATTTACATAATTGTTTACAATATAAAGTGATATAGAGTATAAATTAAACGGAACTTATAATGTTAAAATGAAAATCAACTTTCATTTTCAATGATAATGTACAGTTGTTTTTTTGTTCGAGTATAAGTTTAGTTCTGGAATGTTAAAATTACTCAAAACTAATAAATAAACTAAATTATAACAAAAACTTTTTTGTTCCAGATTCAAAATGGGCCTGTTAATATGGGCCTCGGCGCTATTCCTCAGCGCCTCGGTGCTCTGCGTCTCGGCGGACTTCCTCATGGGTGGCCATTTGGACAATAAGAACTCGCGCATAACGGACGACTCATCGGCAGCATCGTCGTCGCAGCTAGTTCTGGCGAGAACCGCTGAAGATGACCTGGATTTGATCGCCGAAGAAAGCGGCTCGAGCATCGCCTCGACGCCCTATCCAGATCAGGAGCCAAGGTATAAGAAATTATTGCTCGAAAAATAACCAGAACTTATTTTGTTTCTTACTCTGAAAAGAGGCGGAGATCTATAGCAAAAAAGTATCTAGGTCAGCGAGTGATTCATATCGCCGTATTCTCTGAAACTTTAAGTTCCACCCAAGCATCACTCATCCCAAAAACAAATTCCACATGCCAGTTCGCAAACTCACTCTGAAAAATTTCCACAGGTACAAAATTCCGTATGCCTACGCGTTCAATGGCGGCAAACCTTTTTCCCTGGAAAAGGATCCGATCACTGGCAAAATCGACTTCGAGAAGACGCCTCCTCTGAAGGCGCTCAATTTGACCGAGACCTACCAGGACGAGGAAGCCGATGAGCAAGCTAACGCAGACGATGGAACGAGCCAGGAGTATCCATATGGCAAGATCGGTTACATCGACAGCAAGCGGGTCGTCTCGACAAATTCAAAGAGCGATCGCATCGGACCCAACGAAATCAATCCTTACTCGACAGATTTTCACGATTTTCTTCATCTACCAGTCAAGTACAGCTCGGAGAAGTACGAGAACTATCCATTGATATCCAGCTCCTATGCCAATACCAAGGTACAGAGCGGCTCGAATAGTTATAACATTAATAATCACCGTCCGTACCATCAGGAGACTGTCACTAAGGTATACTTTTTATCCTATTTTTTCATCTTACAAATTTAACGTTTAATGAGCGTCTTACCGATCTTCAAATTTTTATTGTTTCAACAGGTGTCTATTAGTACGGCAACTCGTAAGGTGTACTATCCTAAATCTACCAGCACCACAACCACCACAACCACAACTATGAGGCCTACGACAACCACGACTACTATGAGACCGACGACCACGGCGACAATGAAACCCGTGGAAAAGAAAACGACGACACCCAAGCCGACAAAGCCGACGACGAGGGCGACAACGACTACAACCACCACAACTACGACGACCACTCAACCACCAATGACCCAGCCCAAAATCACTACCTACAAGCCTGCCAAAAGCACAACGCGCTACGACGAGTACGAGGACATGTTACCGATCGAGAAACTGACGAGCACCAAGTTTGGCATGGATAAGTTTGGGTAAGTACAATTTGAAAAAGTTAGAAAATTAAACGTTATAGTGACAGAAATTTGGAACTTATTATATCTCTTGAATCAACAGAATGAACGGCCACAACAACGGCCCGCAGAGTCCTAGTCACACTAGCAGCCAGTCGACCTACGACTACAATGACGACTATTACGACTCATCACCAGACGACCAACCCCAATCCGATCGTCCTATCCATCATCAAAAAGTCGAATTACAAAATCCACCGACTACCACGACAACAACCACTACAACCACAACGACAACGACTACACCCGCACCCATGACCACAACTACGACGACGACCGCGGCTCCTTTGTCGACCCACCAGCCCTTAGCAAGCATCCACCTAACGAGCCTGAGGCCACCGGCTCCACCACCGCCGCTATTGGTTCCAGTTCAGCATCAGCAACCGCCTTTACCAGTGACGTCAATGCCCCTTGATAATGGAAACAGTCACATCCACATACCGCCCGTTCACGAGAACTTCGTAGAAGGCCACAGACCTGTGGAATTCTACAATAACAATAACAACAATAATAACAATAACGTTCACTTCCCGGGTGGCATGTATGGCAGACCCGGAAGTGTGATAAATGTGCTGCCTGAGAGTACTAGCAATGTAATCGTTCCTCACGACCAGGATACGGTTTCATTTGTGTTGGGCAACCGTCAAAACGTGGAGGGCAGTTATTACACCCATGGTACCGCCATGGAGGAGCATCCATATAATCCCAATACGAATGAGAATAACTTCAGGCCGATCTTCAACACGGTGAGTTGATCTTTCAAGTGAGGTGGTTAAATTTCAAGAACTTGGCCATAAATTTCTAGTTTATGATTCTACTTCTCTTATCGCGATGACTTTGAAGATTTTAAAGTTAATCCAACGATAAGATCAAATTGTAAAATCATTATTTTACACTCATATACCAATATTAATAAAAAATCGCAATCTTTAAAATAATTAAACAAATTCTATTCCATAGGGTCCAAACGGCCAGCCGCAACAACAGTTGGGCCCTGACGCCCAGCAACGTCCCGTGGCTCTACCCTCGGTTACCGTCGTCGAGCCATCCGGACCTTCCAACTTCAACAATCCTCCCAAGTGGTTCAACAACCAACCCATCCCCAATCAGGGCGGTCCCGTCCAGATAAACCCCGAGTCGGAATCCCCTAACGGAAAACCCCAAAATTCTGGAACCTTCGTCTTCCCGTCGACGAACAACGAGAACCAAAAGATCGACGCATCGACGCAGACGACGGATGACTCGCCTACAGTTGGTTCGGGTTACGTCAGTTTTCCCGACTCGGTTAAGGACAAGCAGGATGAGTCTGACTTGAATGGAAATCAGCGACCGGTAGAGGAACACATAATTGTGATCAACCAAGCGGATGGCTCGGTGAAGGAGATCGTGCCTAATGGACATATCAATCCAAATGATAATGGCGTTATTTTGAACATTGGTAATAACGGCAATGGACCTGTTAACAATAACAACAATCCGAACTTGCCGCAACTGTCGGAGAACCTTACGCCACCGGCTGAGAACCGACCGCCGTCTAGGTAAGAATGATTGTTAACTGATTAGATTAGGATCACCGGCTTGATCATATCTCAAATCGAACAAGACGTGACAAGATACACGTGTTGATCAGACTATGTATCTTTAAATGACACTGCTGCAATAGAGATAAAATTATCTTAATTTATTACACAATGTTTCCGAAGTGTATAAATATTTATCGTTTTTCAATTAACGTTTATACTATTGTAAGTAAAAAAAATTGAATTTGAATTATATATCCTTGAAAACGATAAACGATAAAGAAAATCTGATGGAGATTCATATTTTATGGATATTTTTAACAACATCTATTTACAGACCGAGCCAAGGCGGAATAAGTCAGCGGCCGCCCTACTATTTCCACTATCAGCACGGAGGAGCTGGAGGTCCTCCTAATCCGGCTGGCAAGCCGCTTCCGGAGTACCCACCACGTCCGCAACGTATTCCACTACCCCCAAGGCAGAAACCAGAGCTACCACCCGTTGGCTTCAAGAGGAGGCCGAACCCACCCCATGATCCCAAATTGCCCAACATTCTGCCTCAGTTCAGGCCTAATGCTAAAACTTCTCATGGTCACCGGGGAGCCGATAAGATTGGTAAGTTAAATTGCAAATTAGTCAGTACTTTATGAATATTTTAATATGTTCTGTTAAAGATTTATCTTATCATCTTCAAAAAATTGTGATATACACGTCTATCGGGTTCCCTTTAAGAATAAATAAAGAAAGCTCTTATAATCTCTTCTTTTAAATGTATTAAGTAGATGCAGTCGAGCACGACAAGACGGACATCCGTTTAAATGCAATAAGACTTCCATGTTGTTATTTGTCCTTTTGCGGTTAAATTATATACGAAACCCGTGTATTTAAAAATGTTTGTATAACTTTCTATTGAATCAAGTTGACTTTCTCCGCGATTATAAGGATCAATTTTCTTTTACGAATTAGTGTAATTGCAGCCATCGATTTGTGGTGTGCATTGCATAAGGCCAATTTTCTAGTCGCGTATCCTCAAATTATATCCTAGAATCGCTAATAAAAAAATCTTTGTGCATTTTTGATAAAAATGATTGTAGAAATGACAGGTCATAAAGTAAATTCTAGTCTCCTCAGCATCAACGTCATTATAGAATGAGATATTTCATATTCTGACTAAACATTAACTGCTCGGTCATTCTAGGACAGCGCCTACTTTCGCAGTAAAATTTTCGCATTCCTTTTGTAGCCAAGGGACTTAAATTGATGTCAATTGAAAGTTGCTCTCCGTTCTCACAGATAGAGCTATTAAAATGAATAATGCTCAATTTAAATCACAATCCCGACGTATATTCACAATTTATTCCATAAAATCAATAAAAAGAGGTCAACAAATTTCATTATAACACTACAGTTAATACAAACGACAGCTTAAATCGTTTTTCACTCTAATCCATTCACAACTTTAAAAACCTAAGCAACCTCAAACATAAATTTTCACAACTCATCTTTTTTTTACAGGAACACTGCCGGCTCCTCAACCCTACCCCAACCGTTCACGTCCCCCGTCCCCTCCACCACCCCCACACTCTCATCCCTCTCGTCGACCTCAGCCCCACCCTCCCATCTCCCCACCTCCCTCCCACGTCCAGGGTCTCAGCCCACCTCCTCCACCTCGTCAGGGCCATCCAACCCACCCCCATCCCAACCTTCGCAAGAAAGAAGACGGCCCCCAGCCTCTACCAAGTCCCGAACATCTAAAACGTTACCGACCGCCGGTAAGTAACGCCGTCCCCGGTGGCAGGCCCCAGAAACTGCGCATGGAGGATGAAATCGGCGGCGATCGGTACTCGGCTGAGCCACCCCAGATTCCACCAAGGCCCATTATTTTTCCGAAAAATAGAGCGGATAGTCAGATGCCCAAGGTGGCCACGCTGCAGATGATACAGCAGAGGGGCGCGCTAGACGAGGAGATCATCAGGTCGAATCTGCCGCCGGTGTTCAAAATCAACAGGGCAGACGACAGGAGCGACAAGGGAGATAAGGACGGCAATTCGACTTCGGTAAGCGTGAAATTTTTTTCTTCTTCAATCAGTTTTATTCGAAACGTTTTCTATTCCTTTACACCGATTTACGATTAGTTCCAACTAGTCACCACTCTTCATTCCCATTAGGACCCATTTCTAACCCATCAAAAAACAAAAAATAAATAATCCAAAATCCGCAGAGCAACGAAGCCGATCGTCGCAAGGACGCGGACGATAACCAAGAGAACCAGCAGCAACCGCAGGACGGAGCCTCCGAGAACGGACCCGTCTACGTCGTCTATCCGGTCAACAGTGCAGTCAACATCGGTAGTCAGGAAGACCTTGTGGAGCGCGACGAAACGGTAGTGATTGGTACGCGAGGACCGCATAGGCCGCTGCCGCCAGATACTCTACCCCAGGACGATGAGGAAGATGAGAAGACGGATGGTGGTTATTATTACGGCAAGAGGCCGCAGCATCATAACGACGTGTTTGCTAATCAGGTACGAGACAGTTGGGGGGTAAATAAGGGGGATGGTGTGATCAGAGTTTAAGGTTGGTGCTTTACTACCGATCGTATCTGGATTTGAGATTAGTGAGTTGAGTTTTTAAAATAGATATAGTAAAAAAATACCGTAAAAATTTGTAACGTTTTTGAGATTAATAATGCACTGTTGTTGATTTGTCGATGTCAAATAATTCTATTAAAATAGACATCCATGACTAACAATACGATTATCTCCAGGCTTATCCGCTCGACCGACCGGATGCCGGCATAGTTCGAGAGAAGCCTATATTAGTGCCCAGTGAAGACCTCGAGCGCGAACAAGAGGAGAAGAAGCAGGAGGAAAGCAGCTTCAACGTTATTTCCTACCTGCAGGAGTTCTTACCCTTCTCTTCTAAGAAGCAGCAACCGTCGACCGGGACGATCTCGGCCACACTGCCTCGACTTCCTCTCGTTCAGGTAAAAATCATGTATTGAAGTTTTGGCATTACTGTTATCTGAATATGAATATTTTTGTAACTTGCTTGTGCTGACTGCAGTAGAAATACTTTAAAATGAAGAACTGTTTTTCCGAGTAGTTTTTTTTATAACTTATGATACTATTTATTTTATAGAAGATACTATCTTACTTTATCATTTTTATGCTATTGATATAAAAATAACAGTAACTTGGAAAAATTGTAAAAAGTAAAAAATACCAGAAAAGTGTTTATCGATAAAATAAGCCAGCAAAGATATCTTAGAAATAATCTTATTAAAAAAAAAATATTATAGCCGAGCTCTAGTATCAATCAGCCATACAATCATGATAACAACCCAACACATCGCACTACATTTTTCTCTAACCCAAAACTAACTATTAAAAACTCCACAGTCATCGAGCCCGATCGCCTTCGTCTACACGCCGACGACGCCCGCGTCCATCCACCGTCACGACCTGCACCTCGACGACGACGAGCCCGGCGAGCCCGACGACTACCTCCACCAGGACCACCGCAACGAAAAGCCCGTCCTTCTACCCTCCCAGCAGCCCAGCAGCTCGTCCTCGTCCGCCCCCTCGCCACAAAGCTTCATGGCCCCGTTCGTGGCTAGCGTCTCAGCCGAGATGCCCGTGAAAAACGGCTGGAGCGTCGTGGTGACGCCCGGCCCGGTAAACGGCACCGAGCGCACGAATAAGGACGACGGCAAGCCCAAGGAGGCCGAGAACAAATCGAGCACCGACGAGCAGCAGGCCAGCTCGGACGAGTCGCAGACCGAGAGGTCGGACGCGGCTGCCGATAGCTTCAACCCGGAGAATTTTAAGCCTCAGTTGTTTGGCGGATTCAAGCCGATCTACGAGTTTCCGGCCGATGAGGAGGAACACACGGCGATGGTCGGCAGGGGAGTGCTGACCAGGCCGGAAGCGGTGAACGTCAACGCCGACGCGGGTAGGAAGTTGAGTTAAAGGCGGCGGATAGGAAATTTCGTGTAATGAGATAGTTTTATCGTAGGAGAGACGTTCCCTTGGGCATTTCGCGAGAGCTGAGGTTTTGGATTGGGTATGTGGCTGGCATTTTCGCGTATGGCCAATGTTTTTTTAAGCGATGCATCGGTGTGAAAAATTTGATTAACGGGTGTAAGAGTAATTAGGAGAAATATTGGTTACGACGATGGAAGATTTAACGAATCGTGCGGTAAAAGCGATCGGAAAGCGAGTTTTAATTTTACCAAGAAACATCCAGCCACGTACCCAAGTACAGCCAGTTATAAGACGATAACAATTATAACGATCGAAGAAAATGCTAGAGGGAACGCGCGACCCAGAGACGAGATATTGCGACGAAGCGCGTGTCGGTGATCGGTAGCAAACGTATATGTATGCGAATAAAGCTCATCGCTTGGGGTCTCAAACTTATATCGTAGAAATAAAAGAAAATATCGCGCTCGTTTCAACGATTGTCTGCGGCGCAGAGACGCACAACTGCGCTAAGCGCTCACTGAAAAAAATACTTGATAAGTATAACATTTGTTATATTTACCAATTGACTTTGGTATCCAGAACCTAACCGATTAATTGGTAAAGGCTACAAAGTGTATTTTGTTCAAAAATTTTGTGTTTAAAGCCAAGTTAAGTTAAGTAATTACAGAGTACTTTGTAATTGTTACAATTTTTTTTTGTTATACGTATTTTTTTTGTTAAAAAAGTTTGCAAAGCCAATACAACACTACCCTTGTAAATACAACAAAAACTTCGTAGGAGCAACAAATTATATTTTAACCAAGTGTTTCTTTGTTAGATTTACCAAGCACTTTTTTCAGTGCTTCTGTGTGCAGTCCGCGCTTTCTTATACTGTATTACGTAGAGACAGGAAAATCATTCCGGATGCCTGAACCGAACGTTGCTGCTCGGCGAAGAAATTTTTCAAAGAATTCTTCGACGACTCGAGTGCCTTTAATTTTACAGAGGAATTTTTGACGAGAAAAATTTTTTCGCGCGACTCCGGCCAATTGCACTCGACGGATTAAGTGCCAATTGTATTGTATGCCAAACTATATTTTATATACTTATCGATATATATATATATATATATATTTTATACTTTTTCTACGAACTTTTTTTCTTTAGTTCTTAAGGTACTGTTCTGCACTATACTCATAATAACGACATTATCACACGTGCATCTTTATACGTAAACCACGTACATGTTCATATCATTAAAGAGATGTAATTTTACCTCTAGAGTAAGTGGTGCGTTGTGACTATTTAGTTTAAGTAAAAAAGCTGTATTTAATATTTATTATTATACAATTAAGACATTACTCGTTGCTCTGTCACGTTTTGTCTCCATTCGTCATTTTCCGCTTCTCCCATTCCTGCTTCATGCGCGCTCGCTCGGCGGACTTACGAGCCCGCCTCACGCTACGCAGTTCTTCTCTCATGTTGAAATACTGATCGCGGAAATTCGCCTCGCCAATCGTGCAAGGCGGATCGTCGGGCTGCAATAAAATATCAAGTAATTTTTTAAATATTAAATTTTGAATAATGTAATTTTTATACTTCAGTGTGAAGTGAACAAAAATCAAATTTTAAATCTTACCTCGGGTTCTTTGATTTTTTCATAAGTTAATAACAGTCTACTAGTGTAATTGCTAAGAATTTGTTCTGAACTAGCTATGAGTTTTAGGCATGGGTGAACTGGTAACTGATCTTCTGAATATTCCTTTCTAAAATGATTTTAATTGAAAATTTTTTAAAACAGTTCAATTAAAAGGATATCAAATGAATCATTTTGATAAAAGTTTAGATTCAAAGTAAAATAACTGAAAATTACCTAAATATTGGAAACCAAAACACTAATCTCCCATTGATTTTTAAATGCTTGACAGAAAATGTCAAAAGATCTATAAACAACTGCCATAATTCATAAACCACTTTGGATGGAATGTGTGTTTCTAACTGATGATCTTCAATAGAAGGATTAGCTTTTGCTGTTCCAATACGTTCTACAGCTTCCCGAATACCATATGGAGCTGGAAAAATTTAATTGTAATTCTAAGACTGTTTCTAAGTATGAATTTATTTTTTACATACTTACGATCAGTAATAATAGCATCTAATTTAAAATCTGACTTCCATAATGGCCGAGAAAAATCTGATACTATAACATCTAAGTAACGAGATCCTATTCCATACTGTTTCATATT
>JAPYZA010002660.1:0-48866 GCA_030522685.1 Eupelmus azureus | reverse complement strand
GTTCAAGAGGTTTTCTTTTGACGACGAAAGGATAATTAACTACTTTGTAAAATTGAAAATTGATTTTTGTTAATAATACGACTTATTAGGCACTACGAAAGTTGCTGTTTGTTATATTTTGTCGTTACTTATTTATCGTTCATATTTTAAACAAATTTCCATGCAATCTTGTATATCTTAATTACTCGTCGACGCTCAACAAAATAAAATCGCCTATAAATTATCGCTTTAACGAGAACAATAAATTCATTCAACCGCGTAAAATATTAACAAACAGCCGGCGTTCAGCGCGGGCAATAAACTCAACATCCCGGGTTCAAAGTCTTCTAAATCACCAATTCACCAGATACTCGCACGAAATAAACGTTTAATTTCACTGCTTTCCAACCAGCACGCGTACACTTCTGCCTCCTGACCCCTCACGTCCTTGCAGCACGCTACACACACACACACCCTCCCTCAAAAAAGTAAATAAGTAAACAGCGGCACTCGGAAAAAATTTACAACACGCCCGCCACGGAAGAATGTGGCCCTGGCATGCGGGCGTCAAACTAAAATTCATCCCTCCGGAGATAACCGACGATAGAGCCATATCGAAGCTTCTCACGTCATCCAGGCGAGCGCGCGGCGCAGCGCTAATAAACAGGCCAGTTTACGCGTGCTAGCGCTGACGCAAGCGGCGGTGGCGGCGGACGCCTCTCGTTATTACCTGTTGACACGCGGCCCTTATTACGCGGCCCCCTTTGCCCGGGCAATTGATCGACCCTCTCCCTCTTTCTCTCGCTCTTTCGGCCAAGAAAAAGAGGAGAGACGCGCAGCCTTGTAAAGCGATCCACTACAGCCGCCAGTCCCACGCACGTAACTGGGGGAGGCGAAAACGAGTTTTATCGGCTCGTTCGTAAAACGGCCGATAGTCACGTCTACGAGGCCGTTCTTACACACGCGGCCCCCTCCGCGATGCTCTCTTATGTTCATATATACACGCCGTTTACGCGCGCAATCGGCGCGTGTCACTTTTCGATGCAGCTCTCCCGTGTTGTTTTCTGCTTTATTTTTTTTTTTGCGCCGTGAAAATCGTTCCCGCCTGGCCTCGTTCTGGACTGCGCGCGCTCGCTTTGTTGTCGCGCCAGGCTGACCATTAATTCAGCCGAGCCGTGTAAGCGTGTAATGTAGCCGGAGGGGCTGAGGTCGCGAGATCCGGCGCGATACGCGAGCCTGCGACAGCCCCCGTTCGAGATTGATATTTAGCCTGCAGAAAGCGAGCGGCTGCTTGTGGTGTAGGCTTGTTTTTTTTCTTTTTCTAAGGCCTTTAAGAGGGGGCGATTAAATTGTAGCTGTAATTCATAATGAATTTGTCGGTGGGAGGTCGGGCGGCGTTCCAAAAACGTGTAGTGTAGTTTTTTACGTTTATTGATGTGATGGAACATTGGTTGTTTTATTTTGAAATGATTTAAATCGCTTTTAGAGAATATACAATGATTGTTAAATATTTTAAGTGATTGTAGTCTTTTTATTAGTAGTAAAATTAAAAAAAACTTAATTTGAAATGAATTTTTAGAATTCGTAATTCAATCCAATTATTTATAAATGCTTCATTTTAAGTTTGTTTAAAATTTAGAACTCTTGAGCTCGTTCGAATATTAAATTATTCTTTATTGGAATTTTGCAAAAATATTTGTTATAAACGAAATTTTTTATAAAAGCGCTATATTTCGTGTTTTAGAATTGTTAGTATGAAAGCATATTTTAAGTAAAATATCGTAGTAAATATTTTAGTAAAAATCATGTATTTTTAGAAATTCTTTTCCTAGTTGTTAATATAAATAGATAGAAGAGTAAATATTGTACTAAAAATTTTATAACTGACATACTCCTAACTCAATTTATTTTTCATTATTTAATTTAGGTAGACTATTTTTAAAAATATTTCAAAGCCTTGACGTAATAAAATTTATATATACATTTTAGACAATAAATAAACCTGGTCCAAATAACTGTAGGTATTGTTTTTAAAGCAAAGGCAATTAGAAAGTTTACTTAACAAAAGTCCTTTATTCTTTAAAAATTCCAAGAATACTCATTTTAAAAGTTGGTAAAATATTTTCTAAAAATAATATACTCTTTCTCAATGCCACGAACATTTATGTGACAAGGAGAAAATTTTTTCCGTCATAAACCTTTCTCAAAGAAAAAGTCTCTCTTTTTGAGGAAGCAAAAACAGTGAGTTTTCTTTCACGCTTGTCAACTCCCTTTCTCCATTATTCTGCCGTAAACCTACATTCTTAAATTATTTAAAACCACGCATTCATATCAATCTCATTTAAATAAAAATACAAAACATCACCGAAATCAAATGCTTGTACTCACCTGAAAATTGGATTGACGTCCTGCTTGTACCAGACGACGAGAATGAAGGTGTCGTTTGGCGTCTGCGAGCGGACATCGCAGGGCAGCTTGGCCATACTCTGGAGCACCGCCGTTGCCAGTTGGGGCGGCCCTGCAACAGGAAATACTGATCGGATAGTCGCCACCTGAACCCAACGCAGCACCGCGCTACTATTTCTTGCTACCAAACTACCATCTATCACACGGATCACGGCCAGAGAGCAACGTGCACACACACACACACACGCACGTATGTACATACACATAGAAACCTATTTCGGCCTGTTTCTTCTCCGTCCCTGTACTCTCTCTGGGAGTCAGAAGGTTTTGCAGGCTCGACGGGAATGTTTGATTAATATCGGCGTTGTTGTTTTATTAATAAATTCGTCGACGTAATTAAAGGTATTTGTTGTGCGGCTGGCAAATATGAGCGCTATTCCGGACATTTACCTAAAAGGACAATTTACAACGTTAGCGGTATTCTCGTAAACATTCCCGCTGCGCTCATATGACGTTTTGTAATAACATTCTTCGAGATTAAAAAAGTAGCTGGGGCAATAAGAGAAAAGTATTTTATAAAAATTTGCATCTCGTTCACTTCTGCTCGGGGAGCAGCGAGTGCTATATCGAAAAACGTAATGCTCGGGCCCGTAGTTGTAAAGTTCTTATCGCATTTTTCTCGAAAAATACTTCACCACTCCAACCGCATAATATTGCGTTTTGAGTTTCTTTCCTCACCCTCTCTCTACTCTTTCTCTCTTTCTCTTACCGCGCGCTGCAGTTATTCAATTCAGCTCTTCGGAATTTAGCGGCCGCGAGGTAAACGGCCGAGCTAAAACATCTTAAACATCCAGGAGCGAGAGAGAAGGAATTCTCCTCCCTAAATGAAAGACGCTGGGTGGACGAGCGCAGGAAATCGGGCAATGACTTTAGCGCACTTCCTCCGAAATCACTCAGTCTTTCTCAAGCCTTTCGAGAGAGGAGAGCTCGCTTCGGGTCTAGGAGCGAGGAAGAAAACAGCGGGAGAAAGGCAGCGGGAAGTAGATAGCGCCAGACAGCGGCAACACAAGGAGCCGCTCCGGAAGCGGAACCGGACGCGAATATGTCGGCTGTACGAGTCGACTAAAACTGGTAACGTCTGAAATTTACGAACGGATTCCCGGGGCCGCTTTCACAGCCCCGTCCGGTTCTCGTATTTTCTTGCCGCCGCCCCCTAGTCAACCGCACGTTTTTTTTCCCTCCCACGCTCTATTCCCGCTCCCTCCTCTACTCTAGCTAGCCCCAGCCCTTCCAGCAACTTTTTCCGCGCGGCCTGGCACGTACACTCCCGTCCTTTTCTACTTCTTATCAAACCCCCCGGCCGCCGGGGCCCCCCCCCCCCCCCCTCCTCGCAGCGCGCGCTACGATTTATCGCCGAGCAGCACTTGGCCCAGCCCGAGAGAAAGAACGCGGGGAGAAGGTTTCAAGCTGGATTCCGAATCCTTTTTCTAGGGTTCGAGTTCCTTTTTTTCCCTTTCGACTCTACTCTACTCGCTAATTTACTCGTTCCTTTATCTAATGGATATATCGTGGACTTTCTCGGAGGATTCGGACTCTTTTTCGAGCTGCTTTTTATCATGATATAAGTAGTTTTTTTTCAGAAATCGTGGATAAGATAGTGAAACGCTTTCTATCTAATCTTTAACGTTACGCAAAACCATTGTTTATTTCCAATAAACTTTTTAACACAAATCGAAAACCATCTAAAGATTACAGCTCAGAACTCCCAACTTCAAGCTCCGCACCATCAACGGAAAACAAACACACAAAACCCTCGCAGAAAAAAATTTCCCGATCCTCTCACGTCGCCTCTCTGCAGCGCGTGCAGGAACGTACACATACCTCCCCCTCTCAGCCACTATAGCGACGGCATTAGCGGCATTAGCGGCGGCTCCCGGCAACGATGCAGCGCGCGCTACGTGTTTACGAGCCCGGGGGCGCCGCGCGCGGCAATCGGCTTGTACTTCCCGCTCTCTTTCTCTCTCTTGCGTTTTATAAACGCATAAAACCAAGCGGGAAGGGTGTGCTTTTCAGTGCAGTCGTTGTGCCGTTGCGCTGCGAGGCTCTCTCCTGAATTTCCCCAGAGCTGAGCTCGCTCGCGGTATTACGAGCCGCCTTCGAGGAGCCGCCGAAGGTGTCGGCCTGCCTTTCTCGCTACCTTGCGAGGGCGCGCCTGCTTTTCTGCTGCGCGATTCTTCGGAACTGCTCTTTGTCAGCGTGTTTGTTTTCTAGAAGAGCGGGGAACATTACAGGGCCGGTATTTAAGCTGCAAGGCCGAGCTTTCGGCGCTAATTCGGTATGACTCACTCGGCCGCGGCTTTGCTTTTTCTCGGGGTAGGTTAGAGTTAGCTGGCCTACTCGTTTTTTCTTTAGCTTTCGAGCTCGAGATTTTGGGCTGTCTTTATGCGTGTCCTGGTTATATTTACGGCGGGTTTGTTTATCGACCAAAATGAGGGTTGCGAAAAATTCTCTCCACGCGTTTAGAGCCTCTTAATTAGAGTTCGTGTAAACTTTTCCGGGCGGGCGGCCTCTTTTTGCCTTTGTCAAATAGCTCGCGGCGAAGGAGTGGCCAAAAGAGAGAAAGAGCGACAGAGAGAAAGAGAGAGAGAGAGAGAGAGAGGGGAGGAGAGATAGCAGTCGAGCACGACTTGATCCACATTCATGTGGCTTTGCCGCAATGCCTGTGATTTTAAAATTCATTTTTTGAAATTAAGAGATCTATTCTAACGGTTGCTTTAAATTTAAGATATTTTACTTTTCTTGGTCGATGCGATTTTTCATATTTTTTTGAATTTTATATGTATATATAATGTGTAAATAATTTGAACACGTACCAAAATCAATATCTGCATGAGGCTCATAAAATTAGAGTTTTCACGTTTCGGGTTTTATTATAGAAATACAAACTTTATCGGAAATATTTTCATAAACAAGAGCTGTTGAATAAATAGTGGAAAACTTGAAATCCGTAACAATGAATACGTAAAATTTGAAAGCACTCGAGAGCGCATGTATGAAATTTCATAATTTCCAAACTCAACTAGCATTAATTACTAAGCTGAAGCCTCGAAGTATATTCAAGTGCCATAATAAAGAGGGGATAACGTTGCTAAAAAGACAGCGCTAGATAAAACGCGGCTGGCGGCTGGCGGCGAGAGGACGTCGTTAACCTAAAAACGTTCATAATTCCTTCAACGGCGCCTAATTATCTCTCGCTGGCGTCGGTGGCGGCGCAACAAGATCCCTTTAAATATTCATTTTTAATTTATCTAAGAAAAAGAAGCTCGAGAGGCCGGCTCGGCAAAAACGCATTAACCGTGCGCGCAGCCTTCAAAAGCCCGACGAAAATAGAAAAAAAAAAGCCGACCAAGCCGACAAGATGGAAATTCGCGAGAAGGAAAAAGAAACGGCGCGCGCGAGCGCGACAGCTGGCGCGCCCTCGGCATGCGAAATTTTTTTCTTTCTCACTCGCGAGCCTCGCGGTTTACTTATTTTGAGGATAACTTTGAGAGAGCGCATGTATACACACAGCCACACACAGGCGCGCAGGTGACGAGTACTCGGGTGAAACGACATCGTTGCCATCCCCGCTCGCTCTCGCTTTTGCCTCGAGGGCATCTCTCTCTCTCTCTCTTTCTCTCCGCTTATTCTCCGTCTCGCTCTGGAGCCGGGAGCGATAGCGCCATTGCCGTCGAGTTTTACTGCGGTGTTCTGATCTCGACCGGAAATTGTGCCGGGACGTCCTCGTATCCGAGGCGCGGGGACGCGCTGCACGAGGCGGAGGCGATATACCGTAAAGCAAGAGAAACTCTCTCCTGGCTCTCGTTGTTTTTATGCTCCTTACTTTATCCCGGAGCATAATCTTTAGGCGCTTATACAAGCCTTGGTATACATCTGCCTTTAGCTATATACAGACAATAGACCATGAGCATAGCTAAATTGTCGAAGAGAGCTCGACGTTAGCTGTGTAATTTTACGTGTGAGACGGCGCGAAAGTGTACACTCCCGCGTGCGAGGCTATGTTGCGTGAAATATTAATTCGTCCTAGATGTAACCAAGCGCGTTATGGGCGGGAAATTCAAAAATTTAAGGCCGCGAGCCCGCGTGTACGCGTCGCTATATGCCGCCTGAAAGTTTTACGAACGCGGTGACGTAACGTAAATGGCGAGATGCGCGCACGAGCGCGAGAGCGCTGAGTTTGGAAGTGAATTTTTTATTCGCACGAGGGTGCCTGAGTATCACGACGAATGGCTTACTTTAGCTTTTTGACAGTCTTAATAATTTCCGAGGAACTAACCCAGCGCATGTTTATCATTTCTTTTAGCGCGGAGTTTACTTTTTGCAGGCTTGGATTTTTTATTAATGTTGGGTAAGAGCAAGATGAGTAGCAGCGCAGCCATTGAATTATGTAAAAGGAAATCAAAAATAAACTTCCATGCGCGTAAACTGATATAGTAAATTTACGAAAGATTTTTTACGAATCCTCATAAGTGTCCCACTAAACCGGGATGTTACTACTGAAAAATTAAATCTCGTTTTACTTTCAAATTATTGCGCACAACATTTTCATTTGCTGTTTCTCTTCAATTCAAAATCAATATATACTCAAACCCCACATAAATCCCCTCATCCTAAGAAACTCAAAGACACGAAAAAAGACCATCTATACGAAATATGAAAAACAGCCCGCGTGAAAGCACATAATTAGTAAAAGCCACATCCCTCCTCATTGTGTGCTCTTCCCACATGACCACACGCACTGCGTGAACCGCGCGCTCCTCGCTCACCCGCAGGGTTCGCACTAGGAAACGAATAGGCGGAAATCAGCGCTAGGGTCCGCAGCGCGGCTAAGCCGATAATCCGCGGGTCAGACGGTGTCGCGAAGCCGCACAACTCGACTTTAGCCCTACGGCTTTTGTGCGTCGTCGCGGCACGCGCGCTTCCGCGGACACCGATCCGCGTATCTGCGTCGTTTGTTTCTTTCTTTTCTAGGGCT
This sequence comes from Eupelmus azureus, assembly GCA_030522685.1. Classification (NCBI taxonomy): domain Eukaryota; kingdom Metazoa; phylum Arthropoda; class Insecta; order Hymenoptera; family Eupelmidae; genus Eupelmus; species Eupelmus azureus. The sequence continues at coordinate 41,446 of JAPYZA010002660.1, read as the reverse complement.
ACCTCGCTGCGTGCGTTTTATAATGTGTCAGGTGTTCCGGTAGGTTGGAGGGAGCTGAAGTCTAGGAGGCAGGTTGTGGTTTTTGCGAGGAGATTGGGTGATTTTGATGAATGAGCCTTTTTTTGTGGGGATTGGGTATTTTTGGTTAAAATAGATAAAGCTTTATTTATTTGAAAAGATTTTTTTAAACCGAAAGTTTTTATCCTTTTTTTTTTGTAAAATTGTCAGAATTAGACATATTAACCCTCTAATGCCCAAACATAATTTGGAAAATTAAAGTGATATCTAGTTTTAAAAATGCCGTTTTCTAAATTATCGTTTCTAAGTAGTTTTAAATTAGTAAATTCTGTTTAAATAATTTATTGAAAATATTACATAATTCGAGAAATTACATAATAATAAATTTGCATACAATTTACATGATAAAACAAAATGACTGAACATGTTATTTTGCATAACAGTAACATGGAGTGTATAAAGATTAATAAAATCGATATTTGTTAGATAAAAACATATCAGTTTAGTTTGTTGATAAAGTAATCATTTAATTTTTAAGTTTTGAATTTTTAATACCTTATATTAAAAAATGCTAATATAAATAATTTTTAGAAATTTTTATGAAAACGTCAGCATGACACAAAAAGCCTTTTAAATAAAACTTTACCAGACAAGCTTTTATCATCTCTGGTTGTAGCAGTAGATTTAGAAAAATTCATCTCTTCTTGACATAATAAAGCTTTATTTATTCCAGGAAACAGTTTATTTGGAAAAAACGAATATACAAAGCAGAGTAAATTCATTTCCCAGTATTTTTGCTTATCAATACAGTTAACATACTGGATACATAAAAGTTATTTTTAGATAACTAAAAAGTATAAAAGCATTTCATTCATTTAACACGATATGCTATGATTTTAAATGTATATTCTGGTTATTCCCGTGGCACCGCAAAATGGCTCACCTCATTTCCATTCAAAAAATACAAAAACAAAGAGAAACTTTAAAAAACTATCCCACCACGATTAAATCTATAAAATAAGCCGAAACCTCCTTAACAAATTAACAAATTTTCCAATTACTCGTTTTAACCCCTCGGCCGACAATTCCAAATCCTCATCCAGGCCACTTGTGTATCCTCTGTTTGCACTCTCGCGATATGAGAGCCAAGCCCCTCCTCGTGCATGCTCGTTTTTTTCTTCCGCTCCCTTTCTCGCTATCTCTCTAATGCGGATGCACACTTCAAGCTGTCGCCGATCGCCTCCTCCCCCGGGATATGGCGACTGGCAATTCACTCGCGCGCTTTCGCCTTCTCCCCCCCACGGCCTTTTTCCTTTTGCGGACGGCGCAGGCCACCCTCTCTCTTGCTCTGTCTCTCTCCTCTACTATACTTTCCGCAGCGCGATCAATGCAAGTCGCTCGCGCGCTGTCCCTTCGTCGACGTTTTGCGCTCTGCTGGTGCTATACGGGGTGTGAGACACACGCAAGGAAGCGGGTTTTCCGATTTTGGAAGAGGTGATTTTTTTTTCTATTTCTTTTTATTGAGGATGAGTGTGGGAGGAATGATAATTTTTGGAAGTTGCGGCATTTTTAGTTTTCAGGTTTTGGTTGATAGGGGTACAGAGGTTTACTATTTCGGTGCATTTGTAATGTATAATTCTTATTGTTGCTCAAGACTTCAGAGTATTTCGTGTTTCATTTTTTAAAAACCATTTTTGAAAACTTTATCTCTTTTTTCTACGATTGATAACTGTAGTAGTACAGTTGCAAAATTTCGAAACAAACTAAGGCAAACTCTTTTTTTTTTAGAATTACACAAAGCCGCTTTGAAATTCGGCTCTTCAATTCGGATGCGATCCGAGAGAGGGTTTTAAAATGAGAAAATATTGTGAAGTAAAACGACGAAAGCTATGTTTACAGTGTCATTGAGTGCACCTTAGTCAAACTTTATGATTCAAATATTTGAGCTCCACTTTTCGGAACAAAATATCCCTTGTCTAAAATTTTACCCAAAAAATCATAATAATAGTCATTATTTATAGTTGAAATTATAATTTTCATTTGATACAGTTGTAATTTATAACGTAATATTAAAATTCGATGCGAGTTTCAGCGCACTTACACTTTGCAGCACGTTCCGAAACATTTATCTAAACTTTTGCAATTAAACAAAATTCATGGACTATATCGAGTCACGTACTGTCAAACGTGTTAGATCATAAAATATATAAAATTTATACCGCTGCAAGAATGATCGTACATCATTATGCAATAATTTAAGCCCGCCTCGCATAAATTAACATCGTTAAAACGCTCAAAGCGTCTCCTCGGCGAGACCGGCCGGAAATTTCGAGTGCCGTATTTGCAAATTTTTACCTCTCACACGGCCATTCTCGCGAAAAATTTACAACCGCGAGGCCCGACAAAGCCCTGCATCGGTTTCATTTCCCTGAAATCATAGTTAAAAGTTGAACACAATAACCCGCGCACGCGGAGTCACGATATAATTAAACTTTTTAATAAATTAAAAACTGTTCGCTAAACTTGCCAGGCAAAAGCCAAGTTTTTAATAGAAACTCCGCACACCCCTTACGCATACATATATACACACACACGTGATAGCGTTTCGCAGAACGTCCCGTCGCATGCGAAAAATGCTAATCAATTCTGCTAAACACGTAGTTATCCGCAGAAGCCGCTCTAATTACCCTGGCCTCGCCTCGGCTATAATCTATATATCCCCCGCTGTCAACGATTCAAGCTCCCGCGAAAAGCCCTCCTCATTGATAACACAATAAAATCCGGGGCGGACAAGGATTAGACTCCCTCTCTCTCTCTCTCTCTCTCTCTCTTTCCCGCGGCTAAAAGTTATACTCTCCAGTAGAATGCGTATATAGGCCCATAGTCGCGCTTGGCGGGGTAATGGCGAGCTCGGAGGGAGGCCGGTAATGGGCTCGCCTCCCTCTTTCAGCTTTACGGGAGATTCATGCCCGATTCGCCGGGCCGATAAGGGCAGAGCCGGCCGCTCACGCTCGTAAAGATGGAAACGGCGAGATATACACACTCACACACGTGTACACACACAGCCATATACAGTCACAGAGACGCAGAGAGAAGAGGCGAAGACGCGCGGAGACCGGAGGCTGGGCGACACATGGCGCGCTTCTGGGCCACGGCTGAGCGCTCGGGCTCATCGACGAGCAGTTTCGTCCGTACGTGGCCCGAGCTAGCGGGCGCGCACGAGAGCCGGAATTCGTTTTGCACTTAGAGCGTGCAGCGCCGCTTTTTTGCGGAGCCGGCCTTTTTAGCCGGCCCTGCCAGCTTTTACCTTTGCTTTGGCCCGCGCCGAAATTGAGCTTAAGCTCGCTCTCGACTCGGAGCTTTTTGTTCGGATTGAGGTTGAGTGCACGCTTGGATGGACAGTATTAGAAAGGCTTCAAAGGATGAACGCCGGATTTTTATGCGTGTTTTCCGCTACGTGCAGCCGCGCTGTGTTTCCAGAAAAACGATTTTTACTCGTCATGCTAATTTCTTTGTTTGAAACAGGGCCAGGCTCGAGTCGAAACTTTCAATCTCACTGGGTCGTAAATAGCGCCTCGTTACCCGACTTTCGCATCTTAAAACTACAGCCAAACAACTCCACCCCGTGCTTATACCAATAAGACAGAACAGTTCCCGCTCAGCGAGCGTTTTCCCCGAGTTTTCGGAAAATTTTATCGCTTGCACAGGCGCGCGGGCGCGTGCGTTTGCGCGACAACAGCAATTTGAGCGCGAGAGCGAACTTCGCATCCCTCGCTCCTTCAAAACTTGCGAGCGCTCGCGGATAGCGTGCTTCGTTTCCATCATGCGGGGCTTCGGCGGCCCCCCGGAATTGGGATTTCCACCGCGAATCGCTTCGAAACTAACCGCAAGACGCTAGCTGCTGCTGCTGCTGCTGCCTCTAGCCGCCAGCTCGAGCAACTACCTTCTCGCCTTTCACGCGAGAGAGGAGGGCACGTCGCCCTCATCTAAGTTTCCCCCCGAGCGTGCGCGCGGCTACTTCTGCAAGGGAGCTCCCATAGTTTTCGCGCGCGAGCGCGTTTCATTCAACGTCGGCGCTTAAATTTATAAGGTAATTCAACGTCAATGGCTGCGCCGGGGTATGGAGGACTGGATTCGTTATTGTCGACGCGTCAATTATGATCATGAAAGCGCGCTCCTCGAAGCGCTGCTTCGGACGTGACGAGGATTATTGGGTTTTCTTCGTGCTTTGAAGCCGGGTGATGACCAGACAATAATCGAGTTACTTCTGGAATTTACGAGGAAAATTGGCGCGTTCTTTTGATATAAATACAGAAAGAAACGAACAATACACGCGTTGGCGAATGTCGGAGCAATCGATGCTATACTTCTGTAAAGGCGCAAGTACGCTCGATAGAGCGCGGGACAGAACTGAAAAGCTATTCGAAAGAGACGAGGAATCCAGGGGAGAGAATGAGAGAGTCTGCTGTGCGTGTAGCTGAATTTCTTTATAACGTAGGGAACGATGAACTTTCGGCTGGCTACAAAGAAGAGAAAGCATCCCCCTAGCTTTGAGTTCTTTGGATAATTTTGATAGGTTCCAGAGAGAAAGAATAAAGCTCGGCGAAGAGACAGAGGGGGGGGGGGGCGGGAGACAGAGCAGCGCCGAATTCCGCAAGCTCGTCGCATAGCTCTCCTGGATTTAGAAAAAGGGGGACACGAGTGACACACGCGGCCGGACGAGGGATAAGAGACGCGCACGTGTGCGAGCTCTTGGCGTAGTATCGAGCGAGGTAGGAGGAGGAACGCCCGCGCAGGAGAGCTGAGAGAGCGAGCGAGAGAGAAGAGAGTATCGGCCGAGCGAGGAGGAGAGAGGGAGCGCCCTCCGGGCAAGGAATTCTTGTCACGCGGCTAAAGGCTGACCCGCTGGAAACAATAAGCCTCCCGCTACGTGATGCTCTTTCCTAAGAAGAAGCTCGCGCGGAAAGAGGAGAAGAGCATGGCTCTCTCTCTCTCTCGGTCAGGCGAGCCCAAGAGAAATCATTTCTTCCACCGCGCGCCCGGAAGGATATATCCGCTCTTTGGGCTGAGCGATAATATTTCCGAGCGATAGCAGTTTTAGCCGTATACACACGGCTGTAGACCGTCTCATATGTCTGTGTGTACGTGTATATACGTGGCATATAGGCGCGTGTAAGCCAGGGAGGAGGAAACGAAGTCAGCCATAAAATCTGGATCGCTGGCTCGGACCGTCTGGCATTAGGGAGATTCGAGCTGCCGGCGAGGGTCGCCTCGGTTTTTTGCGCGCGCGAGATCTTCGATCTTCGGCCCGCCGATGCAGAATCTCCAATGAGTTTGAATTCGTCTTTGTTAAAATGCAAAGTGCCGGGGGATTTCGAGAGAGGCGCTTCTCGAGCTTTATCTGATCTCGGGGAATCCCCTTTTTAGAATGTGTATAAGGCCAAGTAATTCTATTTCGCATGGTGAACCGAGGCCATAGAGCTCGGGGATAAGGCGATTTTGCCAGAATTTGTGAGTATGTTAACAATATAATAATAGAGGAGAATGTTGTTGACTAGGAGAAATGTTTTGTTATCTTTTCTGCGAAAACGTTTTGTGAGTAAGGATTATACGATTGAAGATTAACAAGAATGCATTAAAATACTGTAGTGTATATAAGAAATGTTATTAGTGATAAAATTCTAGTTGCCATAAATTTTATTAGATACTTGTGTGTTATAGTTACATATTTTTATTCAATAAAATTCGATAGTCCGATCATTGTATGTCGTAGTACACACATAATACAATTTCATAATTTATATATCATGATTATTCAGAATTTATCGATAGATTAATATCTATTTCAACAATTACTGTTACATAATTGCGTTTCGATCTGTTTGATAATATTCTGATATCAATAATTATTTATGAACTTATTTGCACACGAACAGACATGCAATAATAACACCTTGTTTATCCGTAATTTAACTAATTATGTTTTCATTTTACAGGTAATAAACCAAATAGTATCAAACTAAATTACTCACTCACATGAAATCTATAGATTAAACAAACATAAAAAAATTTTGAAAATCATCTTAACCTTTTATTTAAAACTATCTAAAAAGAAGCATCTTCAACCGAATGAAAATTAATCAAAGCCACTTGATTCCATTGAAAAAACGGGATAACAGGCCGGAAAATCAATGTACCCGAAAAGCGCATCGGCGAGTTATTGATGTTCGAAGAGTAGGTCCTGCCCGATAAAGTACCCACACGCGAGGCTTGTTGGCCGCTGCAAAAAAGAGAGCAGGAGTGGCTGTTTCCAGATGAAAAACAAAAGTGCGCCCACCTACTGACCGGGGGGCGACCCGTACAAATAGACTCTTATCCACTCGCTCTGGCTTCGGTCCGACCCTTTCATATGTTTCCATCCACTTCTCCTTCTCCTTCTCTCTTGCTCTTTCTCCTCGACGTTTTCCTCCATTTCCTTTAAAGCCCAGTTTCCTTGTCCTTAACTCTTTTAGATTACCACTCTTGGTGGCGCGACCAAGATCCTCGGCTGGCTTCCTGTGTTCAACGCCAGAGTGGAGTCTAGTAGTCCGAGAGTTGCTGTAGCAAGATTTCCATTCTCTCTTTGTCTCTTTCTCTTTTACCTCTCTTTCTAACCGAATAAGGCCCTATCACGATTCTTTAACATGGCTCTTAAGAGCGGATATCGCTTACCTCGCGACCTTTTCTTGTTATATCTGCGCCACGCTGAGCGAGAGACAGAGAAAGAGAGAACGTTTATTACCGATTGATTTCGTCGGGTAATTGCTTCTGAAAAGTGATTTTCGCTTTGTTTCATTTTTAATAGAATCGTGTCGCTAATTGAAATAATGGAGATTGGAGACGACCAAGCAAAAGTAATGATACAGTCAGTTTGAATATTGCTAATTATCCATAAATTTTCAAAAGTCATTTTCACTCAAAGTTCATTCTGGCCAATCAATAACCAATAGAGTAAGTATTTCAATGCTACACGAAAATTAGTAAACGATTCTCCAACGTTAACCTATTTCATCGATCGTTAGGTTTAGGATCAGTGTTCGAAAACGTACCCAGAGCCAACGCTATCATTTCTATTATTAATCAAAGCAATATTAAAACTACACGTCCGACCGCAACGAAATCCGGCTGAGCCGTTACCGGTCAATCCGATGGACAGCATGTGGTTGGGGGCTCGTCGATATACATTCGCGCAATCGATTCCTCTTTTATGCGGCCCGTCATCGTCGCCGAAGCCCATCAACTTCCAATGTGCTTTTCAACGAGTACCCTGTCGGTTACATGTATACAGTCAACGGCGAAACATCTATAACCGTCGACGGTGCGGCTGCGGGATACACGCAAGGTCCGATATACGCGCGTCTAAATAGACGAGGCGCGAGTTGTATTGACAGTCTGTTTGAAGGGTAGTAAGTCGAAGTATAGTGTGCAAACCTAAGGTTTGTTTAATTAAATGATATTGTTCGTTGTTATATTTAATGATCACAATTTTGTTTATAGTTGTAATAATTGTTTTGTAATTTATACTATATATTTCGTAAGTTCTGGAGTACAAATTTAAAAGAAATCAGAAAGCGCGTCAATCAGATCTAGTATATAGTCTGATCTCTAGCAGATAATCCGACAGATAGTTGAGTACTGCGTCAGCATTCCATTTTTGTTTGAGCTTTCCTCCTTTTTTCTTTCTATTTCCTTCTACTTCCATTCCTCCTTTCTCCGAATGCTCCATGCTCCGATACACATTCGTATCGGAAGATGATACCGAGCTTGGCTTTCCCTCGCGCCGAACTGCGCCTGCCACGCGCATATACAAGTAGCGAGTCTCGCGGCGCGCATAAAGGAGAGCTGAGCTCGCTGAAAGATCGATCTCTCTCTCTCTCTCTCTCTCTCTCCCTCCCTCTTTCTCTCTCTTGCTTGCGGATATTTCGCGTGTGCGGCTCGGATACACAATCCAGACGTCAAAACTCCCAGACTGACGAGCTTACTCGCATCGGTGGCGCGCTATTGCTCTCACAGAACTTGCTGCTTTCTTGTACCTCGTGCTGTGCGTCGAGTCACGTAGATAAAGAAGAATCGCGATGGGGATGGCAGCATGAATATTTTATGCGATTGTAAAAGTTTATTACGTCTCTTCTCGCTAAATGGAAGAATGGTTTCTGCTGTAAATTGAACAAAACGAATAATTGAATTAAAGTGCTGCCGTTGATAAAGCTCTTAAAATGTATTTCTATGCCATAAAGATGTAGTTGAAAAATGAGAAAATTCAACTGAACACAAGGTTAATAAACTCAGATGTTAATATTTGCTGAACTCATGCGTCTCATAACAGTCAGGCGCATCCGCAGTCATATCCGACTGAGAGTCTCTCTCCTTGACGTACACGAAATCATCTTCATTACATCTCCTTTGCTCCTCTTGTACAGCAAGAGAGAGAGAGAGAGAGAGAGAGACAGAGAGAGAGTGAGAGAGAGAGAGAGAGCTAGCAAACAATGCCACTTACATTCGTCGCTCGCTCGCGTTAAAGTTTATATGACTTTTTGGGCATCGCGCCAGTCGCAAGCGAGCTCGTAAATTCGAAATTACCAGCCCGCGCAAAGTCAAGATATCGCGCGCGTTCTTGAAACGCTAGCGCGTTGTGAGCTCTCTTGATATCGAGGAGAATGAGCGCAGAGCCTCGAATGGAAAAAGAAAACAATCGTAAAACAAGGCCTGCGATGCGTTTGTATGTATATTTATATATATATTTGTATATATAAAACAAGGACGAGTGCTTGTAGTTAAGCGGAGGTCAAAATTGAAATGGCTAACGACTGACCTGCTTTGCTGCGTCAAAGGAAAGTTTACGGATGGAAGTGGAGGGAAGAGCGGGGAAGACGAAGCTGACCTCAAGAGACTTAGGAAAACGGAAAAGGAAAATACAATGTTTTTTAGAAAGCTGGTAAAGTCAGAGAAATAAACGTCAAAGTGGACTGGCTGCGAGGGCTAAAGGATCTCCATGCCTTTGTAAATTGTTTGCTAATGAAAAATTTTGAGTTTAGTACTACTTGTGAAGTTTAATGCGAAGAAAGATGTTGATTGTTTTTAAACTTTCTTTCAATATTGTTTTAAAAATCTTAAAAAATATTGCATAATTTCGTTTATTCATTCTTCGCGATGCTCCAGTTAAAATTAGCTCAATTCCCTCGGCTCTGAATGCTTCTCGAAATTTAAGCCACAGCCATTGAGAGCGTCAAATTAAAAATTTTTAAAATGGCGCATAGCTTAAAAGCTAACGAAGGCGCGGGTAGCGAGAAAAGGAAATCTCGAAAGAATGCAGAATTAAACTAAAGAAAATAAGTGAGAAAAGCTGGCTTAATGGATTTAAGCCCGGTGTGCTCGTGAAAGGATTTTAGCTTGAGCGCAGAGGTATAATAAAGTGCAAGCTCTCACTTTCTCGCAGACATCGGTAATGCACGTTCTGGCTGCTAATATCCGGCATGGATTAAATGCGATGAATAAAAAGAGGGATACTATAAGCGAACGCCGGTTTAATAATTGCACCGGGGCGAATCGAAATGTAGGTCAACTCGCACGTGAAAAGAGGAAATTAAAGAAATTTAATCCTTGCACGTTAGCTTCGACTCGTAATTAGAAATTGTGTCTCTGCTTAATATCAACAGGCGCAAAGAGACGATCAACAGGCTAAAAGAGCATTAAAAACCTACTTCAGCCAGGCTCACGACAAGCAACCAACAAAATTCCCAAACTCAAACTTGCACATTCCTCGCAGGCAAATAATTCCTCTGGCTTTTTCTCTATCTCACTCTCTTGAAACGGCTCTCGAAAAAACTATTCAGCCTCGTTAAAGGCATGCGCTCGCGCGAGCGATAAACAGTTGTAAAAGCGCTTAAAGTTCGCGCGCTCGAGATTGATGCGGAATGGCGCGTACGCCCGGTATATAACCCGCCACCGCGAGCGCGCGCGGCCAAAAGCAGCGCGTATCTCTAAAGTAATTACCGCGAACTCATTGCCGCCCGCTCTCAGCCCTCTCTCACGCCCCTTTTCATCGGGCCGAAACACGCGGAAGTTTCGGCGGGGCCGCTGAATATAGGACGCCTCGTTCTCTCTCTATCTCTCTCTCTTGCTCGCAGTCTCGATGGATTGGCCACAGCGATCGGGCCGACGTTTATTAATGGATCGCATAATAGCCAAAAGCGATCGCCCGCGCACTTTTATCTTTGTAGCGATCTTCCTTTTTTCTTTTTCCCCTTATATACGCGCGACTCTCCGGGCTCTCCTTTTTTTCCTCTCCTTTGTGCTTTATGATAGAGAGGAGAGCTCGTTTTGCTTTTGTTCCTGGCGTGAAGGCGGTGAGAGTTCGCCTTCTATACGGCCCTGGAGGTCTTCTTTTTTCTCTTCTCTGCCTCCTCTCTCTCTCTCTCTCTCTCTCTTTCTCTCTGGCCCTGCCTTGCGAGCGCGCCCCATGAAAGGTCTCGGTGAACTTTTTTTGCCCGCGCAGTTAATTGAATTTTCTTTTCTACATTTTACAGACTTCGTTAAGAAACTTTGTCTTACGGTACATTTGAAAAATGCGGGCCGAAGGATTTATCGTAAACTGTGCCTGGTACCCGGCATAAATAATTTTAGCTCGCTGAAGCGGCGTGCAATAGAAACCACGTGTATTTAAACTTTACTTTGGCTACTTTTTACTTTATTCCACGTTAATTAATTTATGTATTTAATTAAATGTTTATTTTCACTCTTACTGTTGAAAATATTAGATTTTTATTAATATAGATCATGGACTTGATTAAAGTACAAGTTTTAATAAACCAATAATGCGATCAAAAGGAGATTTTCAGAATGTAATTAAAAGATACTTTTAAAATCTCGCGCTTTCGGCAAAATCTCTTCAAGCTCAAAGCAAATAAAACAGAAAAATTAACATTATTTCTTTCTTTCGAAATCATGTACAGCAACCATCTCGTTTGTCCTATCCCCGAAGACTGTTAGTATAAGCAGCCAATCAAGTCGAGGTAAGGGGGAGGCCGCAAGCATGTTTAATCAAATCTTTTCCCTGGCAGAGGAGAAGGAAATGAAGGTAGCCTTGACGTCGGTAAATCTCCGAAGTAGAAGAAGAAGAAGTACAAGTGGTAGGGACATTGCGCGTATAGCCACACAGAGCGAGCGCAAGCCTGACCGAGGAGGAAAAAAAGAGGAAGGAAGGAAGAACGAGAGCAGAGCTCGGTTCTTGGGATGGCTGAGAGAAAATAAGGCAGTAGAAAAGGGTCGAGTTGGGAAAGACACGGGCGAATCGAAGTCGCGCTTGCGAGAAAGTGGCCGAGGGATAGAGAGACTGCTACTACTGCCTCTTTCGGTTGGTTTAAGTCCCGCGGTATCTAAGGAAGATTTAGGATCATCGCCGGTCCTACATGTTTAATGCCCGGGTGTTTTACGTCCTCTTCGGCTATCGATCGTTCCATTACCCGTCGCGGTCACACACGTACACACACAAGCGCGCAAGCTCGCAGGAGAATCACGTGATTCTTGTGGCGAATGCTAGACGTACGGAACGCTAAATTGCTTATTACTAAAAGAGTTTGAAAGGAAGGGGGTGAGTTAGTGGAGGTAGAAATTCTTTGAATTATAGATTTTTAAGAGCTTAATGAATGTGTTCGCTAATGCGGCTTGTTGCCATTACGATCTTGTCTCTAAGATTCAGAGAGCTGTTTTGACGAACTGAAAATTGTTAGATTTTTTTTAAGTACCGAATTTTTAAAAATGGTATGTATATATGAAACTTTGAAAGTTCATTTTCCAAAAAAGTGTTTTTACTGAAGTAAATGGAAAAGGTACGTTTTTCAGTAGAAAGAGCAACTTCAAAAAAAATTTGTACTGGTACACTCCAGTATGAATGTTCTCTCAACATTTTTGCTTTGTCAAAGAAAAGTTTTGTAATGACGGAAAATTCTAGATTTAGTACTTATGAAATTTTACTGCTTTTTGAAATATATTAGTATAAAAAGTACAAAACAAAAAATAAATAAAATTTCGAGATAATTCATTCTATCAAACTTTAAAGACTTTAACTCAACACCACTTTATCGAAAAAGAAAGGAAAAAAATTCAGGAATCATCTGTAGAGTAAGGTACTATTTATAAAATGCATTACTGTTCAGTACAGACCTCGAACCATCGACTTTCAACCTTCGATTTCACGCAGCCCCTTATCAGACACGAGTAATATCGAATATCGAGACAAACGTAATTTATGTAACACCGCAGAGCTAGATACAAAGAGTAAGGGGGTGAGGAGAGAGGGAAAGTGTTATGCCTTAAAAGCAGAGAAGATCGATAGTCCCGGCTGGTCTCGAAAAGGCGCGAGATAAAAATCAGCCGTAGAAATTGGCCCGTATACGACGCGTGTCGGCGCTGCCTGGAAGCTTTTATCTACTCGCTAACACAATCTTTCTCTCTTTCAGTGGCGCGCGAGCGCGCGCAGCCCCTTCCCGCGGTATTCCATCTCTTCGCTCGGTGCTGAAGTTTTCGGTAAGTCGAGATTGTCGAACTTTGCGGCGGGTCGAGGAAAGGAGAGAGCGAGAGAGGCGCGAGCGCAAACGGAAAGAAAGAAGTGCTAGACGGCTACTTTTGCCTGCTCTCGCGGGAGGATCGAAAGTCTTAAATAGAAATTTGCTTTTTCCCCTCTCCGCTCTCTAAAGCTGACATAATTCAGCAGACCGTTCACGCAAGGAAAGGGAGAGGGAGGGAGAAGTGCAGTCGAAGAACTTTCGTATCGAGATCTCACGTATAGCGCGGCTGAGAGGTAGTTTAAAGGCGCGGTATTCTCCGCCTCGAGTTTCAAGATTCGAACAGTTTCGAACAAGTGAAAAATTTCTCGCTTACGAATTGTAGCTGTCGGCTCTGTCTCTTAAAGTGTATTTTAGAGCGAAAAGAGTACGTTTAACGTCAAGCGTAATTTCCGAGCGCTCGGCACAAAACTTTCCTACACTCTGATTTCATATTCAATTTGCAATTTTCATTAATATTCCCCGTTTATTACCGTCCTCCCAGAAGAATATCGAAAAACCATAAAGGCGCGGCAGCCCGAATATTGAAAGCTCGTGTAACCGAGACTCCAATATCATCCAGCCAGGAAAAATTACTCCAAATTGGAAGGCAGAGCCGCTAAGATCTCCAAGACGGCAAAGCCTCCGCAAAAGCTAACGTGAATAGGCGGAGATCCACGTATGGCATACTGAGCTGGTCATAATAGCATAGTAGCTCGGGCGAGTCTTGCTGCTGATGCCGTCGACATTATTGATACCCTGTGTATATACGCTCGCGCGTGGTAGCGCGTTGTGACGGGGGCCTAATTTGAAAATGCCCGCTGGGAGTGATTAAGGAGCTGGCCAACTATGCCCAGCTGGACTCTGACATTATATGCGTGACGATGGAGCCGGTGTACGGGTCATTGCCGCGCGAGCTGTCGATGCCTTGTCTCGCCGAGAGATCTTTATGCGAGCTCTATTTCTGGAGTGACGGAGGGCTTGGAAACACGGCTGTTTATGAGCGCTGGACATTTAATGGATTCTAGTTAACGGTAATTTTTTTCTGTAGCGGAAAATTTACAAATAGATTGAAAAGTTTTATTATCGGTTTTAACCTTATATTTTTAAAGTCATTGATTAAATCGATAATTAGCTTGGACATTCAAAAATAAATTAGAGATAACATTGAAAATATTTTCACCGGCTAAATACGAATATAATTTCCAAATTACAGCGAGTCAACGTCAGAGCTGGAAAAGAGCGTAGTTTTAGAGAGCGGAAAAGTTTCCACTGGCAATAAAGGGTAAATCCCTCTCTCATCTCTCTGAATGCCATTCATAAATCCGCGCCACGGAGGGCCGGGGCCGCGCGAGCGCGCTAGATCGTAATTGTAAATCTGTCGCGGCGCGGCTTGATCCAGGTTTATACACGCCAAGCCTACTAATGACGGGCTGGCTCTCGCGCTTCTCTGGAAAAGGATCAGCCGGTAGCTCCGGGATTGTCCTCCTCACTGCCAGGCGGTATAGCTTCCTGCGAGCGAGCGAGCGAGCGAGCCAACTGGAGCAGGTAATGGAAATCTCTTGTAGCCCTTATTTCCTTCCCGAAACTATCTTCAAACTTTCTCCTCGCTCACCTCCGTCCAAGAGTTACCTACCCTAGCCCCACTGTATTAAGGAGTTTCAGGTGCTTAAAGGCCTCTGCGAGCGGCCTCTGTGTGCGCAGGCGGGCCTTGGCCAAATAATGCGCGGCACTAGCGGACGTGAGAGTACGAGAAAGCCGGCAGAGGGCTAGGACTAATAACTTCCTCCACTCTGAGGTTACAGTACATAGGAGAGGGAGAGAGAGAGAGTGAACTCGGTTTAGCAATCTCGTTGGCTGCTTATTTTACAAGTCTTCATTGGGGAAGCGTGTGTATACGGTACGTTCTCCTCCTGAATACCCGATTTAACGGGTTCCTTTAATTCGCGTCGCTGCGACTTCGAAAGAAGATTAAGCGAGTCGAAAAAAAGGCAGAGACCGCGCAAAGATGCAAGCGCAGTCTTGGCGGACGGAGGAGAGAAAGATGAGTAAATGGGAGATAAGTGGAAAAGCCGAGAGAAGACGGCAAGGGCGGAGAAAAAGAATAAGACGGCGCTGCTACTTCGTCGTCGCCGTCGCCGATGAAAAGGAGAGAGAGAGCTTGGCCCCCACTCCCTCGAAAAGAGAAAATGGATAAAGGAGGGGCTGCTGCTCGTCGCGAACTCGTTACTTTCAATGACGTTCATCCTCGTTCGGCCTGAAATCCTTCTTCTCTATCTCGCTCCTTCCGGGATCTTTCTTCTTTCAACGCGCAGGGGCCCCTAAACCAAAAGCAACTAGCTCTGTAAAACAATTTACGTGCAGTGCGTGTTAGGCTGCGCAATGCGCAGCGGTAGTCCCACAAGTGTGATTTTTCTCTCTCTTGCTATCCGTATTTTTATTATTTTTTTGTTTTAGTTTTGAAATATCGAGGGATTTAGAAAAGCTGAGCGCGACTCTGAAGTTACGAGGTCGGGAAATTTCTTCTATTTCGGACCTTGTGTGAGCGCCTGCGCTATCGTTAAGTTACCTTATTTTATTAATTTTACTATTACGTTCGCAATCACCCTTCTTTATCTTCACCATATGGTTTTCAAGGTCTAGCTTCAGAAATAGTTTTAAAAATAATAAAAAGTGCGAGAGTGAATCTGGCGTTTGTTATTTTTTAATATTAATTTACTATAATGGCACATTTTTGGCAATTTATTATTTGTAAATATTCTTTAACGTTATTACTTGTATACAAATTTTTGAAACTACATTTTTTAAAAGGTAAACTCAATTTTTGTGTTTTCACAATCTGTTACCGTTTTATGAAGGAATTTAGTTATTTTTCAAAAAAAAATTTCTACGTGTACTTTACTGCAATCCTCTCCTGTATTGGACGTTAAAAGTACTGTTGCAATATTCCGTTAAAGATTGTAGCACATTTTTGCTCCCAATAGCGAAGGATTTTGCTGAAACCTTATTTGTTTCAAATCCCACATAGAAAACGAAATCGATACACCTCCAATACTTGTATCAAATCTATTTCATCTAGTGTAGGTTACGGACGCTCATAAAAATAAACGCAAAGCCTTGAGTAAATCGCGCAAACTACAAAACGTCGAAAGTACAGCACAGACCGATAATCCCATAATACCCCTGCGCCGCACTTTATTTTATCCGTCTCTCTGCCTCTTTTCCTCCCCCAAGTCTACTCCGCTTTTTTGTATTTCCCCATCAGCTTCTTTTAATTCTATTTGCATATATAGATGACCGAAAACTTTGAATTTTATGATCGATCAAACTGTAGATATCTTATTCATATTGCCAAGTAAAAATAACTCTTAGTGACCTCTTATAGAAGAATTCTGAATGCGACTTGTAGAAGGTAATTTTTGCTCATTTCATTCGCTAATTACATTCGTTATCGCAAATATCTAATAAGACAAATGGGAATAGATGTCATGCATGACCAAAGCTAAGCACGAATAAAAAATGTATAAAAACGATTTCTATTAAGGTACAGTGTCCATAATTCTTAGGTTTTTATATTTTTTTCAGGATGGTCGACAAACGAATCTATAACTCCCGAGCGTTATTCAGTCTTTTTTGCCTGCGTACACGGCTGCCATTTATGGAGCCCGGTTTGCTGGACTCGCTGCTTCGCTTTTTGTCGATGCGCTGTCTGCCGGTCAATTTATTCCCGTTTACTTGGCTAAGGATGAAGTATCGACTTTGTGGAAAGGGAGGAGAATGTGTAGTTCGAAAGTAGTTATTTGATGGAAGGATGATGAAGTTGGTAAAATTTAAAGTTATTTTTGCAGTTGGTCACGTTCAAAATACAAAATAAGGTTTATCGACTCTGTAGGAATGAGCATTCTGCTGAGCGTATATTTTTGTAGCCAATAAATATGCATTAGTTGCGGTGAAGTTAAATAAACAGTTTTTACATCAAAAGTGTATTACCTGCAAAACAAATATTTTTGTTTACTTTTATCTAAATTCAATAAACTTTAACAATACGAATTTTAGGTCATGAATTAAAATTTATAATTCTATTATTACTGTATTCACCATTTTCATCGTTGATTCGTATTTTATTTAATTTTAAAGAATTTAAAAGCAAATATTCAATAAATTATGTTTTTGTGTCATTTGAAATATTATATTTTGAAAGAATTATTACTTTTAGTTCAGTAGTTTATTTTATTCAATTTTTCATTTTACTTTACATAAATGAAAATAATGTTAAGAAGAATGTTATAGTCCTGTTGTAGTTATGATTATAATATAAAATAATAATTATAATTATTATAATTACTTAACCTGTTTGTTTTTCAAAAAATAAAACTTTGTGATGGCGATATAAAATTATATTTTTGTGTTTATTAAATCTTGTTTATAATTCTAAAAATTTATAATTAAAATAGTTAATTATGTAAAGGAATTCTTAAAAATACAATATGAAATATTATAACATCGATATTATATAACACTAACATTAAAAGTTCTTGTTTTATTTACAGAAAATATTTCGGATTAAACTTTGGGCATTTTTTGTACGTTATGCATAATATAACTCAATTTACTAAACGCCTTTGAAAGAGTTTTAAATCATCTTTCTTTTCACAAAACAGAATTTTAGATGACTGAAACCGTTTACGGTTATATTTAAAAATGTCATTTCTTTAATTGGTTATATTAAATTGCAAAATATTTAAAATTCATAATTTTCAAAAGTTATTTTTGATCACTTATATTTTAAAAACGGATGAGTTTTTACGTATTGTAAAAATCTATTTCTTTTTTATGTGTTAAACAAGATTTAAATTAAAAATATTTTCTTAAAAATCAAATCTGGACATAAACTGCACATAAACAAAAATCTAGATCAAAATTACTAAACTCCCTTCATCGATAAACTTTTTAAATAGAAATTCAAAACAATCGTTACACAATTTCTCATTCGCGCCCCAATACACATCCGGCGAGCGCGCGCGCATTCAACTAGTCGCCGAGAGAAACACGACGCGCAGCTCGGGAATATAATTTTTAAGCGCTGCCGCACATAAGTGCCACGGGCATACGGTTGTTTGCCCGTGCATCTGCTGCAGCGGACGCGCGAGTATATTTGTCACAAGCGGACTCGCGCTCCCTCGGAAATCGACGTCATTACGATGAAGTATGGAAAAGCCGCGCAATCATTACCGAGGCCGCTCTGGCCGTGGCGCGAGAGCGCGCTTATTTAACGACACTCGCCCGCTATTCCGGTGAACGGCTGCGTAATGGTTTTTACAATTTATCTTCGAAGTGAGCGAGCGTGCACGCTGCCGCCGGTTTCGATTAATACGATTTTGGAAGTGTGCGACTGGCCGAGGTTTATCGCGATTAAAATTTGATGATTTGCCGGGGGAGGAAAGCGATCGGCGTATCGCGGAAAATTATTATTAACAGCTGGTGCAGTGGTGGTTTGATGGAGAGGTTGGATAAGCGAATGCAAGTCTCTGAGATATTCAAGAGTTGGAGGGAACTACGGAATTGGAGTGAAAAATTTCTCATAGAAAAAATGTGATGTATTTTGAATATTTTTTCTTTTGTTTTTATGTTGATTTTCCGGGAATATACACGGAATATTATGCGAATGGTTAAGGAGAATCTTGCGCGATGAGTTCGCGTTATTAATCAATGGCTTCCGGGAACAAGAAGTATTTTGTATCCCAGCTTTACTTGTTTGAAAGCAAGTTTTGTTAAAATTGATATTGATTTACTTCGTATACTACCGAAATTAAAAAAGAATAAATTGCATATTATTGAGACAAAATTGAAATTTATTGATATTGCGTTTTTTTCTATTTACTTTTTATATATACAATGCTGAAAATGAAAATAATATTAAAAGAAATGAAAAATTTCTACAAAATCATAATATGCAGATAAATATGAAATACGTTTTTCTGAAATTATTCATCCTCAAATTATTTAAAATTTTATTTTCTTTCATTTTATATTTACACACACACACACACACACACACACATATATAAAAAACAGTTTAATAAAAATTTTGCATTCTTTCTACTGCAGCGTTCATCGCGCATCCTACCGCAGAAAACGTTAATACTTTGAAAAAAAAAGCTTTCCACGAGAAAGAAGAGAGCAAAGCCAGGGAGAGTAGGTTGAGACGGAAAACTTTAAAGCTTGCCATCGCAGATATCGGCATCCTCGATATTCTTTTCAGGATTCGTCGATCTCTTCGTCTCTCTCCACCCCTCTCTCTCTCTTTTTTCGTCTCGTCCCCCTGCATCCGGATGATCCGCCGCTGGCGCTGAGTATTCGAGGCCAGTCGGCCGGCAGTCTTTAAGTATAATACCTCGACCGACGCTCGCGCGCTCATCCATCCATGTTAGCGTTTCCGCGGATCGTTATACCAGAGGAGTAGAGGAAAGAGAAAGAGAGTGAGAGAGAGGGGGGGGGGGGTACCGTAAGCCGTGGCGAACTCCTGGTGCGCGAGCGCGTCTCATCGCTACGGAGAAACGATAAATCTTTGATAAATCTTATCCTCGCCCCGGCAGTTCCTTTTTCTTTTCGCGGGTACGAGCGGTTTTCTTTTCTTTTTTTTAGTTGTACAAAATGGCCAGGAGCGCGGCTGGATAAAAGCTGGATGAAAGGCGGGTGGTCGTTTTTAAAAGTATTAGCCGAAGAAAGATTTCATTTGAAGCTTGATTATTGTGTTTGATGACGATAGAGGGGACGGCAGAGAAAAGAGCTCGTTAAGCTTTTAGAATAGGGGAAGGATTCCCGGTTAATCCAACAATCGGCTAAAAACACAATGTTCTTCGGTTCCGAGAAATATTTCTGGTGACAAGTAAAAAAGATTGAGAGAAAAATAATAGTAAGCCTCTTAATTCCTGAAAAACTTGAAAGAATACAGGGTTCCCTGTTATTATCTTTTCTTAAGCACAGCTGCGTGTACTGTAGTAGAAACATTCGATTTGAGTCAGACATAACACATACCGAAAAATAAATTTTATTTCTCTTTCAAGTGAAACCAACAGAAATATCTTCCTTATAAATATTATGTCGTGTACATTATTTTGAATAAATGCGTTCGAACAAAATCCGCAAAAACAAAACATATTTATCTCGCCGCACAAAACGCATATCATCCCGACAATTACCCACTTCAGCCGGACCAAAAAATATTCTCCATTCATAATCTCGCTCGCACAAAAACTGACTCTCTACCTCTTCCTTCTGAAAAAAAAGAAAATCATCCGCGTCGCTTTAAAACTAGCGCGTTTTTCCGGGGCTAGAGCGCGAATCCTCGGTCCGTCCGTTTTTAAGCGCTCGCTTATTTTTTGTCCAGGCAGCGAGAGAGGAAGAACAAAAGAAAAAAAGCGATAGAAAAAAGGGGAGAGGGGTGAGAGGGAAGAAAGCGAGCCAGCTCATAAGAAAGGGGGGCAGAGCTCGCTCGCGGGAGAGTGTGAGAGAGAATGAGAGAGAGAGAGAGAGAGAGAGAGAGAGAGAGCAAGAGAGAATGAATGAGATAGGCGTGAGAGGAGGTGAAAAATAGAGGGGGAGCAGCAGCTTTGGCCCGTCGCGCTACCCTCGTTCCGGCTCTCCGCACTTTGCAAGGAGAAAGAGAGAGAGAGAGAGCGGGAGAGAGAGAGAGAGCGGGAGAGAGAGAGAGAGATACTCGGCGAAGCGTGCCGCGCTCGCGCGAGCTGCACGCGCTGAATGTTAAACGAGCTGCGAAAACGCCCGCTCGTCTCGAATGCGCGCTCACCTAGCTGTCTCTCCTTCTCTCGCGATCTTTCTCTTTATCTCTCTCTCTCTCTCTCTCTCTCTCTCTTCGTATGTCTCTCTTTCCTTATGTAGTCGAAGGTGTTGGCGCTGAGGCAGCCAACGACGCTGCTGCATCTGAGATGCTGCCTGTTTCTTTTTCTCTTTTTTTTCTTACTTGGTATTTTTGCCTCTTTTTTTCTACCTGCTCTCTTTTGCGTCTTCTTCTTCTGCAGCCTCCGACAGTTCTTCGGCTTCTTTTTGACGATGGGAAAAATCCAACTGTGGAGGTGCTTTTTTAGTTTTTTCTGAGGGATATCCGTAGCTTTTATGAGGCTTGTCTTTTCCACGAAGGATCGGAGACGACCTTTTACAGCGAATGAAAACTCTTTCTTTGCGCTTTTTCCCGAAGAGGATATGGTGTATGAACGGTAGGATAACGGTGAACGCGGATTTGTTTAAAAATAATCCACAGTTGTAAGAATTATTTATGAAGAGTGCCTGTCCCGCGAAATCCGTTGTGAATTTTACATAGGGTGTAAATTATGAAATTTCTAGCTAAATTTATACCCAACTCATGATAAATAAATAAAAATTAATTCATAAGTCCATTTAATAAAAAGGACAAGGTAAAAAATCACGTGAAAACTTAATGCATGAAGATTACAAAGGATGGAGAAGACTAAACTTCATCAATCATCAAATTCCCAGAAGGTAAGGGGGAGGCACGAAATATAGCTTCTCTTACTTTCCTATCCTCGAGAGAGAACACCAACTACGTAGCATACGAACTGATCTATATACTATTGTCTCAAAAAAAAGAATGTGAATTAAAAGATCATTACTACAGAAAGTATATCTATTAATTCACATTAGATAAAGTGTTCCTGATTCACTTTAACACATACTTGCACGTAAGACAGGCGAATGATATATGGTGTTCTGTTTAAAAATAAAAATGATGGCACATCAAAAATCTATTTTAATTTAAAAAGTTTTAATTAAATTATTATTTCTTTAATGGACTAGGTATCAACACTCCATCTTATATATATACTAAAAGGAGAGGAACATACAATTTTCTTAATTGAGATTCAGAGTCATTGTTTATTGAAGCAAGTTCTTTCTACATTTAAAAGTCGCCCGTGCGCCTTTTCAGATCTCACTTTCTCGCTTAAGGAAGAGCTATTTTTTCCTCTCTCTCTCTCTCTCTCTCTCTCTCTCTCTCTCTCTCTCTCTCTCTCTCTCTCTCTCTCTCTCTCTCGATGTCTATTTTTAATCTCTTCCCTGTAAACCGCAATTAACGAAGCTACCAGCCAAAGGTGCCTCACATATAGATACTAACAAGCAAGAAAACTCAACGGCACTCTTAAACTGAAACGCGCTCAAAAGCTGGCAAGTGAGGGCGAGGCCGTTCGATCCGCCGTGTCTAGACGGCTGATAAATGATGACATATTTGCCCTGGAGCTAGAGCGAGGGTCGCGTTTTCACGCCTCGCAACCACCAAGGAAGAATGTACCCTCGAGCGCGGCGCTAAAACCGCGCGGCCAGAGCGAAGAAGAGAGCGAGAGAGAGAGAGAGAGAGAGAGAGAGAGAGAGAGAGTGATTTGACGCTTTCTCGAGCGCGCGAGCGCTCCGAATCCGATAAAGGCAAAACAGGAATGAAGAATCGACGTCAATTTCAGGCTCGTTATCAGCTCTTTACCTTGCCGTCATTTTCGCCCTCCTCCGGTCTTATCACGCGCCCACGATTCTCTGTTCTTCCTCTGGCGCACGTGCCTTTGAGCCGAGCTTACCCCGGGCTCGCTTTCTTTTGATTTTGCTGCCCCGGGGCACGATGGAGACGCTAGAGGTGACGAGGCTGGCTCGTGTGTCTCTGGGTGTAAGTGTGTGCGTACGTGCAGGTGACTTCGCGGAGCGCGACTTCGTCTTCATTACGCGAAAGTCGCACGCTGTTTCATCGCGTGAAAGAGTGGCGCCCTAAAGTCGTGGGAATTCTCGGGATGAGTTGCGTCTGCGAAATTTTAGTAAAAATGTGGCGGAGGCGAACTGTTGTTTATAACTGTGGAGTATATGCGAAAAATTTTTTTAAGAATGTCGAGTGAATTTCGCGAATTTTGAAGACGTGATATATGCTATAGCAAAAACATTGTACTATAATGACAAATAATATTGCTTGTTAAGTACTTTTCATGAGAGAAAAAGTTTGTTATTTATATATCATTGAATGTTGTCAACTGTTTGATAGAAATCTAGTTAAAAGCAATTTAATATAACCAATTCAAAATAGCCAGTTAATTGTTTATAGAAAATAGGTAGAAAATGGTTAATAAATAGCCATTTTTTGGCCTCGAATGGTAAAACTTCTATCAAAAATAAAAATTTTTTTATATAGAATAATTAAAAAAATTATTTAGTTTACAATGATGTATAAAGATAAATAATACAGTTATCAAAGAATTAAAATAAAAAATATCAATAAAAATGTATCTGTTACAGCAGAAATATTGAAACGGTGCTCCTCTCCGCAAGAAAAGATATCTCACACAGCAACTCATATAAGTTTGACGGGCAAGAACAGTCTTAACTCAATCCATAGCGCACCGCAGCCACACGTTATTCGATACATCCCAGGCTTTCTATCTCTTTCAAGTCTCTCCCTCTTTCGCCTGCTCCTGTCTATAGCATCTAATGAGGATCTCGGAAGTGAGCTTTTCCTGGGGGCGGCACACAAAAGCGTCCTGTTGCGCGCTCGTCCCAAATTGACGAGTGATTGTGTTTCACACAAAAATTACGGGGGCTGAGAGACAGAGAAAGAGAAAAATAGAGAGAGAGAGGGAGACAGAAGCCGAGCTCGCGGACGTAACGGGAGAAGCTCGCAACGAACAAGTGGCACTTTCGCAGCGCAGGGGAAAGAGTGTCTCGGCCATCCCCATTGTGAGCTGTCGGTCTGCTCGTATTGTTTCTGTTGCTACTACCCTTGTCGCGTGTGCTTGATTTTTTCGATAGAGTTTAATGTTGCTAGCGCGCGGAAATATGGCTTTAGGTGTGTGGTTTTATTTTTATTTTTGACCTTCCAATTTATTAGCGCCTCTAAGCGCAGATATTAAATTTCATGAAATATCTTAAGAGTTAATTAAATTAAAATAAAGAGAGAGCTTTCTTTTAAATTATTTTAATGGATACAGATACTGTAATTATTCTGTTCTTTGTATCTTTTAAAAATTCATGACTTATATATTATGTTGCTTACCTCTCTTTATAAATACTAATCTGTTATAATGTAATTGACGTTTATGGTCGAAAAATAGATTTTAATATTCCGAATAAGAATATTTTAAAGAATATTTTCAGAATGTAAAACGTTGAAACTTTATTAATTAAAATACTTATATAGTAATCTATCGATGGCATTAATTTTCGAAGCATTAATTAGGGTAATTAGTTTTTGAACGTATAATAACTTGAATTGTATCATCAAACCGAGGAGAATTTTTCAACAACCATGAATACGTGGAACAAGTCCATTACTGCCTCGACGCTTGTGCAGCGCACAATTTCTATACACGTGTAAATTTGGCGTTAATGTCATTAATAAAGCATCCGAAAATCCGAAAGTTTACACGTTCACGCACAGAATCTATTTGATTAGTAAAATTATTCAATTTGCGCTCTAACGAGGCCATCTCCCTCTCACTCATTCTGCATATATATAATGAAATTCCAAGCGTAAACGGCATTACTCTTTCATCATAATTAGCGCCCCCGCGTTATCGTAGGTCTTGCGCGCGTTGAATTCAGGCCAATTTCGAAGCCGTTCGCTCGCTCTCGCTTTTTTCTATTTTAAGGATTACATTGCTCATCTGGCCCACCCAGCAGAGTTCGCTCTTGCTCCGACAGAAAACTTGCTGCCCCCATAATCAAGTAAATGGACCTTATCAGGCGACCGTAAAAAAATTCTATTGCCTCGTGAAGTAGCGATAGCATCCGGAACTTTTAACGTTTTATGCTCGCCAGCGCGCCAGAGGCCGCACACGATGCTAGTCTCTCTCTCTCTTTCTTGGTTGCAAACACTACTGGTGTAAGATAAAGACAGAGGGAGTGTGGGTGGGTGGGGGGGGGGGCAGAGAAAGGAAGTGGAGAAAGATCTATAGTAGCAATGTTCGACTCGGCGTGTCGCGCCGATAAAGGACAGAAGTTACGGAGACGTATAAAACAGAGCTCGATGCTAGAGCTAGTCGAGTCCTCATTTAAGTGCAGAATGAATGTGTGAACGTTCCTTTTAAAATGCATGTATCGATGACAATACATTAGTTTAATGGTAGCACTATAATTTTCTTTGCCTTATCTCTATTACAGCTTTTTACTCGCGTTAATAAGCTGAGCGCAGCTAATCAAGCTTACACATTGAACAGCTTTTACATACCCTTATATATAAGCTGAAGCGCGAGCAGCGCCGTTAACGCACCGAGCATACCCCATAAAAACGGCAATATCGTGCTTTGAGCATTTTCTCCTTATCAGCTCGTCGATACTCGCGCACGTGTCGCTCGCGGGCTCGACTATGATGGTTAAGGTGCTTCCGCTGGGCCGTTAACCGATCGCCCCGGCATAATCGTCGCTGTTTTCGAGTCGCCAGCTAGCCTGCCAGCCTGTCTGTCGTCGGGAAAGCTTTACGAGCTTATCGGCGACTCGCCTTTCTTTGCCGCGGCCGCCCACGTTTGCGTGTATTGTTTCGTCTCATCGTATGTGTGTGTGTGTGTGTGTGTGTGTGTGTGTGTGTGTGTGGGTGGGTGTACTACCCCCCGTAAAGTGTCGATAGCCCGATCGAGATATAGGGTTGACGGTGAGAGGAGTGGCGCAGACGGAACGTTCGATTCCGCGGAAGTCATCGCGACGGGCGTGAATTAGTGCCTCGTAAAAGACTGGCTGGACTTGATTGAGCCGTCTGTTTATAGATAAGAGGGGTATTTGGATGGTTTGATTTGATAGTTTTGTTTTAGCGCTTTACGAACGCTCGTGGACATGAAGTTAGTTTTGAAAAAGCATACAATAATTGTGTATTTATAGATGTGAAGATTGATGCATGAATTCTGATAGAAAAATGCTATCAGAGCTTGCAAGCTCACGCAGTATTTACATTTACTTGTGATCTCGCGCGATAAAATACATTTATAGCTCGCAAGTTTCGGTATACTCGAAGTTGTATGTACACTGGTGTATTTAAGTTCAGCTCGGCAACTACTGAACGCCTTGACCCACAAAACAACTTTGACAAAGCCCGAACGCGCCAATCAAGCCTCGCGTTCGCGAAGAAAGAGGAAAGTGGGTCTGGCGTGATTTGTCACGCCGAGCGAGCGCGCGATTCTCCGCTTTTCTCGGCTCCCTGCGCTGAAAAAGAACGAAGGGGGGAGGAGAGGATCAAGAACAATGCGCCAGGCGAGAGGCGGCCGATTTCATACGTCGCCGGCCGAATTTTCTCTGCTCTCTCGTTTTCTTTTTTCTTTCCACAGATGCACGCCAGCTCACGTTTCACGGCCAAGGTTCGCGCGAGCGAGCTCTCGTTTTCTTTTTTCAAGAGCGCAACGACGCTGCATCCTCGCTCTGCTTTTGTCGTCTCAGTTTTTAAAAGGGGCGAGCTTGCTCGCGCGCGCGCGAGAGAGAGCGTGTTCCATTAAATAATGGCACGAATTCAACAAAGACGCGGCCTATAAATGTACGTGCGAGAACGACACGCTGGGAGGGGGGGGGGGGGGGGGGAAAAAAAAGGGGCAACGCCCCCGACAAAAAAAGGACCCCCCCCCNCTCGGCGGAGCGGACCTGCTGCTTTAAAGCCTGCCTCGCGCTTATAATTACGAAATTGCAGCTTTCCCTAAGTACTTCTTCTTTTTTTCTCGCGGAGCGATCTTCCCGGCATGCTTTTTCTCTGTTTTTCGTTCTTTTGTTTTCGTTTTTATCGGGGTATATTTAGACATAAGTGCGCGCCGCGAGAGTAAAACATTCATCTTGATGGGTTGCTTTTTTTATAATTTATTCTGCCTTGATAATGAATCGGAATTTTCGAGCTAATATAAAACGGGAGATCATGAAAAATTGAGAAATTCCGTTCATTAGGATAACAAAAGGATTCTTGTTGTAAATAAGACAAAATCCTGATTGTATAGCTGAACTATTTTCCATTACATTAAATTAGTAGAGTTTCCGGATTCAACAAAGTAGGGAAATAAATACTTCTTAGCTGGCAAAGAGAAAGGGAAGGCCGGGGAGGGGCGGCACAGGCGAGAGGAGGAATCCGATCAAGCTGAGAACTTCGGCCAGAGAGTGCCTACAATCATCAATTTACTTAGCAGTCCAACTATTCCCATTCACTCGTCACTGAAGTCCGACCAAAGTTCCTAATCGATTTGCCCAACTATTTCGTCAATCTAACTAAAAATTCGCCCCTCCCCTCCTCTCACTCCCACCCTCTCTCTCTTTACACATCTCCTTGGGTGTCGAAGTGCTCAAGCACCGTTGCCCCACCCACGCTCGACACTTACTCGCACACAGACACACGTACTCAGGCTCGTCTGGAGAGTAAGAGAGATAAATTTCGCGAGTTAGCTGTTAACCGTTAACACCACTGTATCGGCGGTTTCGTACGACCCGCTGTGGCAGCACTCTCTCCTTCCTCCTCTCTCTCTCTCTCTCTCTCTCGCTTACCTTCGACAGCCATTGTGCGCCAGGTCTCCTAGCTTCGGCCGAACTTGAGAGAGGAGCGCGAACTCGAGCGAGAGCAAACTACAAGTCCAATTCGAGGTAATTGACTTTGAGCGCGTATAGTGTCTCCGCTCGCGCGCCGCCAGAGCCTTAAGCCTGTAATATACATATGGATTGCGTCGCGCGAGCGGAAGCCGATAAGAGCAAGTTATTCGCCTCGCGGATTCCTGCATAAAGTTTCGCTTTCTCCCCCTCACCACCCCCCCCCCCTCACCCCGCCCATCCTTTTCTGAGTGTCTGTACATGTGTATTACGAGCCAGCGCGGTAGCTTCTATCTGTCTTACTTATTTGCCGAGCTGCGTAAATACCTGTAAGTTTGTGAGCGCGTAGGTGAGGAAGTGTGCGTGTGTAGGTGGCTGGGAGGGGAAGACAAAGCTGGAGAAGTGCGCGAAGATCTCGAGAATTCCGCCTCTGCGATTCTCGTCAACATTTTCCGTGTAATAAGCCAACTTTTAGCTGGTACTTCCAGATGAATCTTTGCAGGAACATCAGAAAGGATGAATACTGCGCGAAAAAAATATCGTCTATTATCTTCAAAATTTCAACAGTGATGCTACTAAAGCCATCATAAGAAATCCCGTCGATGTAACAGAAAAGCAAGCGTCTCATTTAAATAACCAGACGCATAACATTCTTCAAACTAGCAGCTCGCATATAGCATTTTAAAACGCTATAAATCGAGTCCCAGTAATTGGAACATCCACTCTCGCAGATATACGCGTACCCGGCGCCCGAGTGGTGCCGACCACGAGCCGAGCTAATGAAAATACTGCAGCTAAAATACCTATTACACTTATGAAAGTTATACGGCGGACGCGTATACGCACGCAGCCAGATACTCACTGGCGGGCCGTGTTTACCCTCGCGTATAACGGACGGTGCTCGCGTCGTATAACGGTCACGAACAACTGGTCATTGCATCATAACTAACTCGCTGCCGGGCAGTCTGGCCGGCCTCCTTCCCCGCCCGCCTGCAAAAGCAATTAAACAATGCAAATGGAAACATTTCTGGGCTGGCTGCGCGCCGGGAAAAGTAGCCCCGGCGTTTATTATTTTGACTCTATTAGCGCTCTGCCGGATCGCTGCATTATCCCGAGGCTGGCTGGAGGAGAGAAGAAAAAGGGCGGACGCAGCAGACTGGGAGAAGAAAGTTTATACGTGTGCGAACGGGAGAGGCGCATTAACGACCGCAACGCGAAAACTTAGGCGCCGTGGAACACTGCCAGGTAGAAAAGGGAAACGATTGTTCAGCGCCAGGCCAAGTCGCGATATTACCTGCCGGCGCAACTCTGGGGATAATTAAACATCAATATTTACGCGCGATTATTTTGCTTGTCCGCGGGAGTGCAGCCAGCTTGGGGGCGTAATTCGCGCTAGGGGATTGTTGCGCGAGAGAAAGAGACCGGGCGCGCATTGGCTATATAAATGCGGCTCGTGAGTTTTGCGCGGATTGTTTTAGTTCATCGGCTTGTAAAAAGCCGTCATTGTTCCGTGGTGGAGCGAACGATGCTTACCGGCTGTGCTAGTATTTTCCTTGCTGATACGGTTTCTGTTCTGTGCAGCATTGGTCTGAAATAAAAGTGACGCGCCTGAGAAAGAATCGTACAGGGAGCTGAAGGATTTACGCACGCTACGCTGATATTTAACCCGGAGCACGTAAACTTTGCTTCGTTAACATGTTTATGTGACGCGCTGAGTAAGTCCACGCTGAAGGAGCAGAAGTACGGATAATGATGCGGTTATCGTTCGCTAGCTCAAGCGGCAATTTACGGCTGCAGTAGTAGATGTAAGGGTATAGTCAGCCGCGCATGAAATACGAAGTGCATCGAAAGAGTTAGATTTGTAATATAGTTTATGTAAATATAAGATTTTCATTTAAAAGCAAAATTTCAGTTTACAATAAAATTTTGAGATATAGGATCCTAAAAAGCGCAAAAGTAAAATTGCACGCCGAGCGGCATCCGCAATATCGCAGAGCTCGCGTGTATCGGGGGCTTTTATTTCTCCGAATCTTTGATCCATCGCAGTTGTAATATTTTTTCCACGGCAAAAGCCGCTCTTTAGAACTCGAAACTGCGCTCAGCCGCGCAGCCACACACACACACACACACACACACAGGCGCCACGGCCCGAGATAGCTCTCGCAGGGAAAAGCGATAAAAATAAGACAAACAATTTCCATAACGACGCGCCATTCTTCGAAAAGGCTACAAACGAGGCCAGAGCCGGCTGAGAGGGGAAACCCTTCGAAAGTCACACACATATATACAGAGAAAGCCCGTGACTGTGCGCAGCTCTCCTGTACACACATCGAGAGCTCTCGGCAACAGCCACAAGAGATCGAGGAAGCGAGATAGAGAGCGCACGTAGTTACACCGTCGGAGCTGGTAGGGGTGTGGGGGGGGGGGGGCTCTGGAACGTCTTGTTCTCGTGTTCGGTTGCGCGCGTGTTACGCCGAGGTAGTGCTTATACATGCACTGCTTTGGGAGGGCGGTAAAGTAGGTCCCTACTAGAGCGGGCTGCGCCCGGTGCACTTGGGCAAAGTAGAGGTGAGCGCGAACGCGCCCTGTATAAAGTCAACGTGCTAGTCGTCGTCGTCGTCGTGCTCTCTGAGCTTAAAGCTTCCGGCGCCCCTTCGTGCTTGTTCTCTGGCGGTCGTAGACCAGTGCCAAAGGCTACGCGAGGAGGGGGGGAGCTCGGAGAAATTTCAGATTTGAATTTCGAATTTGAATTTGAATGCATTTGTTGAGGGCGACGGGCTGCCGGCTTGGCCGGAGTAAGTCCGACTGTAAATACGCGACGCACTGCTGCGGATACTTAAAATCATGTTTCAAGCCATTTGAAATACAGATTTTTCGGCGGACTTTTCTTCCTGTTCGGAGATTTTTCGAGGATCAAATGTGCTTGGGCGGCCAGTGAATTATTCATGCTTTTTTGCATTTAAGGATTGTTTATATAAATAGAAAATAGTGCGAGGGGAAAGCCCCTGGGAGTATGTAAATTGGATAAGCGAGCTGAATAGAGCTGATCATTGGCTTTTACTTTATCGGGAAGTTTTGTAATATTGGAAAATTACCTTATTACGGGCTTTTTATCTTTCGAAGTCTCTCAGAGTAAATAAAGTGGAAAGAAGTGTTTTAAGAAGCTAGGAGAAAGTTAATTAGTTGAAAAAATCGACAAGCTTGACTATGGATTTTATACTTTGTTTAAACAAAATTAACTTTTGCGCAAAAAAAACTTGAATTAAATTTTTCTGGTAAAAAAGTTAATCTGATTTCTTCTAAGGCAACCCTGTTTATAAAACTTTTTTCAAAATACTGCACTCCAGATAAGTTAGAAAAGTTTCTCAAACTTTTTCAACTTTGTACGTAGTCATTTGGAAAAGATGAATGCTCAACCCAAACCTATTAAAACGTATTTTTAAATTTTATGAAAAAATTTATAAGTCTATCGTGGATAAACCTGAAAATAATTTTAAAAAATGACGTTACGTTAAATTTTAAAAATATGTGTTTGGGCAGATAATAGGAGAGAAGAGGAGAGGGAGAAATCCATTTGGTTGATTACGGAGAAAGCTTAAATTGGCTTTGGCGTGGCTGCGAATACTTAGGCGTTAAAATTGCGAGCTTTTTTCTCGCAAAAGCTCGTGTGTGCAAAGATTACCAAGCGGCTAAGCGCCGTCATTATCGCTCGACTACGTCGTGAATTTTCGTCTTTCGGTGATTTTAGTCTCTCTAAGTGTATCGCTATAGCATGTACCATTTGCGATAACTGCGATAACAAGATTATTTTACGCACGAATTCATTGTTTTCTCAGGCTCGCTTACTTACTTTTACGACTATGAAAGATTAAGGAAACCCTAAATTTCTTATAAGCACCCACTACTTTACGATTTACGCGCGTTTACCTATCCTTACTCACACAACCCAAGCGCATGAAAAATTAAAATTTTCTTTCACCTCAAATTTATCACCCAAAAAGCCTCTTTAAAGTAACAATTACGCACGCTGCCCCCGCCATATATGCAAACCAGCCGACCTCGACGTATCTTTTAATTAAAACGCAAATTTTACATTTCACTTATCTCCCTCGGCCATGCGCGCACCACCTTTCCCGTAACCTCAGCGCCCCAACTCGCCGAAATATTTTCGCTCCTCGCAACCAGCTCGCAGCAAGACGACACATTATTTCCCTCGCGCAAGCTGAACGAACGAACTCTCAGCGCGAGATAGCTGCGGGCAGTGTAAAAGGCCTCAAATGCACGACGTCGCCGTGCAGGCGCGCGTGCGGTCAGCCATTATTCTGGGCCGCTACTCCACTTCGGCAGCCCGCGCGCTCGCAAAACGCAGAGTGGGAGAGAGAGAGAGAGAGCTGGAGTCGCGACACACATGTGGCGCCCCATTAGGGATTCAGTTCGAGCGCGGCATAGCTCATTTTTGGCGGCCGGCGTTATCAGCCATAACATCGGCCCTTGATAACTGACGCGTAAATCCTGGCCGAGCGTCTACTTGCAGCACGGCTAATGCAATTTGCACGCGCGCGCTCCAGGTGCAGCTGTGTGTATGTATGTGTGTGTGTGTGTGTATAGCTGTGTACGGGCGAGCTGAGCTTTATATTCGAGCGAGTTGGCTGGCCGGATTTTATTTGGTTTTCACGGCTGGTTGCTTTCTTTGCAGGCTCTGCGATTTTCAAGTTTTTCGGAATTAATTGTACTTTGGCATGCGGGCCTGCTTTGAGAGCTTTTTGCGAGGTTTTCGAAAAAAGAGGCACTTTCGGTACGGAAAGAAGTGGATTTCCGTCCGGCCTCTGCGCGCTTTTCATAGGGATATTTTAAATTTCATTTCGAGTTTCGTAAATAGAAAGGGATTTAAGCGGAGAATGTTTTAGAATTTACGAGGAGAGGCGAAATAAAATAGTGAATTATCCGCGCATTCCTTACGTTTACTTTAGCATTAAATTATTTTCCAAGAACAATGTCTACTTACACATAGCTCGCTTATCAAAATGAATTTCCACGCTGGCTTGCTAGCCGAGTAGTCTCAATTACGCATTTCTTTAGCCGAAAAACTCTTACAAATATTTTAGCTTCGCCAGAGAGCCCCGACGAGCATTAACTCAAGCTTGCGCTCGCTCGCTCGCTCGTCGGCAGGAACGCTACGAACGAGCGGAATTCAAGTAAAGTTTTGAAAATACCTCTGGGACGTAGCTACTCGCTTTTTCTGTCTCCCTCCACGGCCCCTCCTCTCTTTTCTAGCTCGCGAAATATACACGGACATACGCGAAGAGGTCGAGCAGTCGTTTCGCCTTGTCAGCTCTTCGTGCCGAGTGCGCGTGGCCAGGATCTCTCTCCCTCTCTCTCTCTCTCTCTCTCTCTCTCTCTCTCTCTCTCTCTCTTTCTCCTCTACGTCCGCCCTTAACCTTTCTCGCGGCGGTGCAATTTATTTCGTCGCTTCTTAAATTTGCTTAAATTGAATTCGTGCACCTATGCGGCTTCTTCTCTCTCAGGATGTATAAAAACGTGCGGATCTCGTCTCTCGCGGCTCACGTCCTACTGCTGCTGCCGCTGCTGCTGCTTCTCTCGTTCGCGCTGACTTTGGAATTCCGCGTGAATCAGCCGAGGCTCTGCCTTTAACGTCGAGCGCGCGCTGCTAGGGGGTTAATTAACATCGAAATTAGTTGGGGGGAGAGCGGAGTTTAGCTTAATTTATGCGATTTCGCTATCTCTTTTAATGACTCGAGCGCGAGCTGTAAGTCATGCATCTCATTTGGCCGGCGCCGCGGTGGCAGAGGAGAAAAAGGAGACGAAAGCGACTATACAAAAAAGAGGAGGGAGCTAGATGAATGGACGGAGGAGCTGACAAAGTTGGGAGGAAACTATATTTATATTACAATGAGCTGAATATTTAAGGCGATAGCGGCAAGAATGAACTGGACGAATTTATAGCTTCTAAGGTATGCTTATTTTCTTAATTTTGCGTTTATGAGTAGTTTTAGTTTAAAGAATTTTTTTTCAAATTATGGAATCCTGTAATGAGGCTTATTTATACTA
Organism: Eupelmus azureus; assembly: GCA_030522685.1. Lineage (NCBI taxonomy): Eukaryota > Metazoa > Arthropoda > Insecta > Hymenoptera > Eupelmidae > Eupelmus > Eupelmus azureus. Next base: position 8,231 of record JAPYZA010002660.1, on the reverse strand, counting down.
CCTAGGTTATCAAACAAAAATATATGGAGCATCTATCATATGTAGATGAGAGTATTAATATAAAAATGCATTAAACTTTACTTGGTTGCATTGGTGCACGTTGAACTGTAAATATTACTGAAATTTTCGACTCATTAGGACTTATATTATCTAGAGCCTTGGCGAAACGTCTAAGTTATGCACTGCTATGTAACATGATTTAAGTTTCCACTCACATTACTACATTTCCATTTTGAGCAATTTACAATGACGGTACAATTTTAAGAGAAAGACAAGTTATAATGATCAGATATCATTCTATTTATAGTTACAATAAATTCACGACAAAGTTTTCTTTCCTTAAACTTTGGCGCTTTGTTTTTGTTGAAAAATGTTCCGAAGAATTTTTTCCCTTTAGTCTAACTCTCTCGGTTAGTTAGGGAATTCCTAGAAGCGTAAGTTTAAAGCATATTTTCCCAGATAAATCCCGAAACAACTTCATATCCCAAAACTCGCCCAGAAGTTCATACCGAAATCTCATTCCCCCAAACGCACCTCTAACAACTTCCACTCGCGCGTGCGCGCATCCTCGCTCCACCCTTTTCCCGAAATCAGAAAAAAATTTCATTCCCAACCTCCTAAAGCGGACCTTTCTCTTTCTCTCTCCCTCTCCATCCTCTCGTTTCATTCTCTCCGCGTTATCTTCTAAGCTCGTTCCGCGCCCACCTGCCGGCGCGCTATCTCTTTGCCCGCGGCAAAAACGTTTCGCGCGAAACTGTTAGCTAGATTACGTACGCGCGTAAAGCCCCTCTTCGGAAACCCTTACGCGAGCCAGCGGCTTCTCTCTCTCCCCTGCCTGAAAATCGCGCCCCCAGCGCCGATTGCGTCCGGTTATTAACAAGTAGTCCGGCTGGACCATTGTCGAGCGATGCACCCAGCGCGGTCAGCTTTGGGATCTTTGGCTTTCGTTCTCTGGCCGGTCTGGCGGTGTCCCTCTTTCGCGCTCGGTCGTGCGGCTCGTGCCGGCGCTGCTGCACACGTAGAAACAGACAAGTTCCCTCTCGCGGCTCTATACGCTGCCAGCGAGCAACTACTAGCTACTCACCGCAGCTAGAGCGCGGTCCCCTAATTACGCGGATTTCACGACTAGCTTGCTCGTACAAGAGCCCAGAGCAGACGGCTCGCTCTCTCTTCCTCTCTTTCGCTCTGTGCTCTTTCTCCTTCCCTCTTGCTGGCTCACACACTTTTTGGGTTACATGGAGCAAGTGTGTGTGTATGTGCGCGTGAGCGAGATGTGCAGGTGTACGGAGCTTGGAATCACGAATGCGGTTACGCTGGGAAAGGTAAAGAGAGCTGTATAAGTAAAATAGAAAGATTTTCTAGAGAATAAAAGATTTGATTTTAAATTTAGCGCTAAACTCGTTAATTAAGATTACTTTAATCAAAGTTAATTTAAAGCGGTGTATTAGAAAATTTGTAGAACATGAGATTCTATATAAAACATTTCTCCAGGCAAGCTATATAATTTTGGACCGACTCTTTCAGTTTCAAAAGTTTCGAGTCAAAAGTTCAAGAGAGTCGAAAGTAGGTCTAACGACATTTGCCGTAGGGGAAGTTTCACTCTCCCGCGGCCTCGACGCATCCGCATATGCATAAGAGCCAGCTCTACAAGGAACATCCCCCGAACGCAACAACAAAATTTAATTTTCCGGCTCAAAATTAAAATGTACAATTTTTACACTAAAGCCCGCGCGCTACAGCGCTGAGGGTCACCCAAGGAGGATGTATATAGACCGAGAAGCGAAAAGCAGAATGACGTACGAGGTCCGCAGTAGAAAATCCCACTTTCATTCGAGATTCTCGCGCGGACCTCTCATGGACGATGCAAAACTCATTTTCGAGGTAATTAAGAATTTAGCAGCTGCCAACTTGCATCCCCGAGCCCCTATGTGTATATAAGTACGTACGTGTGTACGGCGTCTCTCCCTCTCGTTTTAGGTGAGTTCGCGCTCCGCGGTTAGAATATCTTAAGCAGCTGCGGGCTCCGCGAGCGAGTGTTTATTTTAAGAGAATGCGCTCAGGTTGCGCCTCGCGCACGACCTTCTTCACGTCTGCGTATATTCGCTCTTTCGCTTGCCGCTCCTACTGCTGCTCCTGCTGCTGCTATGTCAATTTTCCCTCGAGTGTACGGCGATAAAATTATACATTCCGAGTAAAGGAAAAGAACATCCTGCACAAGTGACATTTTTCTTTAGTATTTATTCTGCTTTAACTCGAGTAAAGGTTTTTCTTCAAAGTCTAGCTCATCCATACAAAAATTAACTTTATTCTCTATCGCCCTTGGGCAGAATAGTTCCTCGAATACGCACGCACTCACACAGATTAACCTTTGACGCGCTTGCCGAAATTGCCGTTACTCCTAGGCTGAATTGAAACGCGAGGTAATAGACCTGGACTCTGAACGTCGCCAAATCAATGGCGATCCAATCGCCGGGTGAACAGTGAGCGAGGGTGAGGGAGAGAGAGAGAACGAGAACGGAATCGGCACAGAATTGGCACTCTGACGAGTAACACCCATAGGCGGTATGCGTATCTAGCACCGGTGCTGTGCAGTTGCATTGTTCCCGATCGGTCTCTCTCTCTCTCTCTCTCTCTCTCTCGAATTGCCAGCCGATCAAAAATTGCTCAAAATCAACCGTTTCTCCGCTCTCACGCGTACTTCTTCCGATGTTAGCTTTTTCTCTCTTTCTCACTATCTCTTTCTCTCTCTCGCTATCTCTCTCTCTCTCACTCACTCTTTCTCTCACTATCTCTCACTCTCTCTCTCTCTCTCTCTTCTTTTGAATTGCCATTCACTCGCCGATTCTTTGTTTCGCAGCTACACGTGTTTTTCAGAGTGCGCAGCGCCTGCTGAGTGAATCGAGCCTTTGCGAGTTTATCTGATTCCTCATTGATGTTCAAGACTGTAGAATAATCAATAATTTATTTTCTTTGTCTTTTTTCATTTTAATTTTGTCAAGATTTGCTTGGCTACCGAGGTTTATTTTTTTAGAGGTATAATTTAGAATAATGTATTTCGGTATCGGTGTACCTACGGCAAGTATAAAATATGAAGATATTGAGAAAAAGTCGCTGAGATAAATCTCTTATCAAAATTAAAACAACATTTTAAAGTTCAATGATTAAATTAAACTATGTGTAAAAGATCAGCGTCGGAAGTGTAGCCAATACCAAGATAACTAATATATTCGAGTTCGGTATTTATCTTGACGTTTGCTCAGCATCACTAATCTGCTGTATACAGGAAGTTGGTAGCATAGCTCTCCTCGCAATAGCAAAGTCTGACTGTGTCATAGTAATGAAATTCACAGTCAGAACTAACTTCATCACAGTGTAGTTTTGACGTTGCACGTGAGAAATTGTTCCTTGATCTTGCGAAACAATTCATAAAGTGAAAAATAATGATAAATTTTTTAGTAAAAAATAAATAATAAAATTATTAAAATTCGGTATAAATAATCGTAATACCTTTTAAAAAATATATTATAAGATTTATTAAATTTTAAATTAATTCTCTTTTATCAAATTACTAAATAATTTTTAATATTTTATAGATTTTTTTCACAAAGTTACTGATACTATTCAAGAAACAAAAAATCCTTTTTTAGTCAAAATCATATCGCTGATAATATATTTATGCTGAAACCATACAAAGTACCGTATTACAACTCAAAATGTTTTACAATAAAACTAGCAAAATAGTAACAAGTTGTAACAAGTTAAAATGAAAACAACAATCTTACCGCTAAGTCTCAGGCAAACAGCCACAGCGACTATGAAACCAACAAAGTCAAAACCAAAACTCAACTTTCTCGAAATCCGTCTATCTAGGGCAATCCTTACATTGTCGAATGAACTTTCTTCGGCCTGATCAAGTGTTCTCCTCGAAATGTAAAAGCGCGAGAAGGTGGCGCGAAATCGCGCTCACGCAAAGAGGCATGGCTGACGGAGGAAAATGTGATGAATCGTGCCGCAGACTAAATGACAACAAACGCCAAGCTCAGTCTGGAAAGCGCGTAGGCATCATTACATTTCGTGAATAGAAAGTTTCTTGGAGCTCCAGGATTCTGGCGCTGACAAGTCTATCGGCTTTTCTTTCTCTATTACATCAGCCTGTAGGTACGCCTTCGTGCGACAAAGTTAATTGAGAGGAGACAGTGAACAGACCGTTATTAACGTAATTGACACTTCGTTGCGAGGTAGGATAAAATGCCGCTTATGTATTGACGTATACTAATCCTATGGGTCATCGATCGGAATGACGTGATTGGTTTCTTAATACCCAGTTGAAGTAAACTTCAATGATACAATTTTTACGCATTCTGTGCTTTAATCAGAAAAAAAATCTTCAACTTGTCCGACCACATCTCGACTCGTTCTACTTAACCATATTATGTCTCTATACGCATTCAGAATGCACATCTCCGTGCTCCCGCGCTATAATTAGCTCGTTGTCACATAAAGCCGCTGATCTAACAAAATGAACTTGTTAATCGCGGGGGCGCAAGTCATTGAAATTTCTAAAATGGCCGCGCGCATCAATGAGGGCAGAGGGAGGGAAGGCTTCTTTGAAAGTCAAATTCATGCCTCGCGCTCTCGCGAGTAAACATACACGCCGGCGCGACGCGCAAACAAACGCGCCAAATCCCAGAGCTGCGTTTTGTTTGAGCGGGCCGCGTGTATAAACTATATGTGCATTTCTACTTTGTTTTTCCTACTTTTGGCCCGCGCGCCCCGAACGTCTCGCCGGGACGTCAATCCCCGAGTTTTATTTACCTTCATCGTAGCGTGCGCAAATTCGCGATTCTCATTTGGAGTGCGCGCGCTTGTATATCGATCGACAATCGAGTGTTTCGGTGAAAATGCATTAAGCCGTTGCCGCTGCTGGTGTATATGCGCCCCCTGTCTATGCCCTTTGTGCGCCATTTTCCAGACAAAAGGGGAAAAGGGAATGAATGAGCGTGATAGGCTTATGCCTGTTTTTGTCGAGGATTCTTTCCATCGATGTTGCTGCTGCTTGCCGTTGTTAATGCGTTCTTTTGTACCTTTACCTATTTGTTTGCGCTTTATTGCCATTTAGTTTTTGTCTTTTTTCGCTACGATAACTCTAAGGGCTTTTCAAAAGAGAAGTTCGAGTAAGCTTACTTTGTGATCTTTTGAAGTTGATAACAATTTAAACGAATGCGATAAAGTGATAATGTTGTTTCATAAAGAAATAATAGTTTTTTGAAAGCTTTATCATCTTCTCTTTTGAAAGTGACTAATTTTGATGATATCAATGTTTAAGAAATTTTCCATTTCATTCAGGAGTTACGAAATTACAAAAACGGAAAATTCGATAAGACATTGAGGTTACTCGTTTTTCGATCTTTTCATCAACATGCGTACAGTATCAGTTTATTTATTAATATTATGATTGATTCATCAAAATTGTGTCAATTATAATCCTATAATTTTAAATTCATTTACACCTCACCGAATGTAGTAGCCCTCATACACACGTGCACTACAGTATCACAAGCGCGTCGCACACTGAACTCACCTGAAAACAGAAACAAATGAAAAACACATTAATTATGTACAAATAGGCAAGGCAATTTATATATCTATAATCGCTTGGTGACGAGTGACAGAAAAATATTGTCACTTCAATTATAAATGCCATGCGTTAGTCAGACTTTAATTCATTCATGAAAAGTCCATTTCCGAAAATGCTGAAAGACAGTAACGTTATTTCGTTTTCACAGAACTGACAGCACATGTCGCCAGCGATATTTATCTAATTATACACGAAATAAAAATCGTTATTCTTAGTTCTCTGTTGAATATGAACTAATTACTCAAAAAAATGATACTCGTCGTGCTCTTTACCCAACAATCAATCGAAGTACAAACATTAAAATACAATTTGACGTTAATCTGATTTTCACAGCCGAATCATTACCAAAGCTCACCCATAATGCTTTCCACGTGGCAAGCTATCTCCTCCAATATCTTACCCCTCCCCCTCCTACAAACTCAGATTCGAAACAGGAAAAACGAAACATCTCGAATCGCAATAAATACAGTTGCAAACTCGACTGCCTTGAAATTCTGACCGAACGCCCGTTTGATTTCGAGCGAGGGAATAAGACATAACGGAATGCGAGAACGAAATCTCCCCGAGATTACATGGCCATATAAGCTCGCTCTTCGAAAACAGCAGCGATCCTTGTTTCGCCGTTTATTCGACTCTCTCTCTCTCTCCAACGGCGATTCTCTCCGGCGCGTTCATATTCGCGCGCGCTACTTTCGCGCAGTGCGTCCGTCCGTTACGGCAGCTCTCTTCGAATTTCGGAGCGACCTGATGGGATTCGACAGGATCGTAAAATCTTACGATAAATTGGATTCTCGCGCTAGGCCAGTTGTCGTTTTGCCGTGCGCGTGTCACGGCTCTCCTTCTCTCTCTCACCCTGCTTTTATTTCTCTTTCTTGTTTCGTCGGGTAATTGGTATTAGGGGGACGCGCGGCTGAATGTATTAGGGCCGGATGGATTCTCGAAGCCCGGGATTTCGGGATCGGCCGACAAACCGGATTTTCCGCGGCCAAGCGCGCGCACCCCGGATGATTGCGGCCGGTGAAATATGTTTAGTCTCGTTGGGTTACAGGGGAATGGGGAGCGGCAGCATTTTTTGTTGGTTCGTAGCTTTTTAGATAATGCGAGGGAGAGAGCCATACCTTTGTGATTTGCATTGTTCTAGTGCGAGATGTAACGAGCGGGAATACGAAACTTTTTACCGCTCGCTATATCTTGTTTGCGTAAAACAAAGCATTGAATTTATTAATTAAAACGGGGTTTGCAACGAGGTCGAAAAGTCTCATACAAAGTGAACCCAGATATGAGCTCTAAGTATAAAACCGCCTCTGTTGAGATGGCTTTAAACTAGTGCATTAAACGATAGCATCTTAATTAGAAAAAAGAAGCGGAAATGTCTGGCAAATACATTTTCTTTGTTGTTTATCTTCGCGGAATATGCATTTCATTTGCAAAAAGCTAAAAGGGTTTTCTGGAAATAATATAGTTTTTCTTATATCTTTTATCATGCAAAACGAAATACGTTTATGTAGAATTCATTTATTTACATTTGCGTGTATGCGCGCATATTCTTTACGATTGAAAATGTAAAGTTAAAGTGCAGGAATCCACTTTTCCAGGCAACAAAGGGATATCAATATCATTGATAGACAGACGTCAGTGTTTTGTTTGTTAAGTAACAATACCGAAATTTGTTGACTGAATTGCTACCATGGCATTGATAGCTTTAAAAAGCTACACTTTTAGATTTTTAACGTTGTTGATATTGTTTCAAATACTTCACTTCAAATGGTCTCTATCTATCTACCAACAAAAAATACGTCCCAATTCAACAAACCTTAAATCCTTCAAAAATACCATAACGTTTCCCTTATCGATTATTTTAAAAAACGACCTCGTCCACGTCGCCCTTTTTTCCAGCAAAGGCAGCGAGCCCGGATTTAATTTGAAAAGATTAAGCAGATTACAAAAGTTATATTTTTGCCGGGCGCGTCGCCCAGCTGAATCGCCGGGATTTATTTGCCGAGGTCCACGTGCGCGCGTTCAAAATGCGTGTAATTATTTCTGGAACAAAAACTGCGCGCACAGGCGAAGTTCCGCTAGGGCAACCGCTCATTACTTACGCGCGGTTTCGCTCCCCCCCGCAGTGAGCGCGCTTTTTTCCCGGGCTCCCTCCGAGACGCAAATATCGCATAAGCTCTCCAAATATGTATAAGGGAGGCATGTATCCTTGGCCCTCGAGGGACGACGAAAAAGGAAAAAAATATTGTTTCGTCAATTATTCAGCCCTCATGATTTCTGACCTCTCTGCAAGCGCGCGCTCGCGGGGCTTTCTATTAACGAGATTAGGTTATAGATTAGATAAGACAAAAGACGAATCACGGAACTCTATCTGTTTACCAAATTGTGTGAACATGCAAACAATGGAGCGCCGAGCGCAGGGAACTTAGGAGTAATATTTGTTTGGTATCGGTATACAGAGGCACACTCGAACCGATTCCCCGTTACGCTGAATACAGGCGCAATATATACTCAGGATAATAACAATAACACGTGGACATTAGCAGCCTTTCTCTTAATTGAACTGGGTACGTACATTCGAGTTATTCGAGAGCTT
>JAPYZA010002659.1:0-22253 GCA_030522685.1 Eupelmus azureus | reverse complement strand
AGTTTCCGACTGTGCAATTGAATGTGTATTTTTGGAACAAAGGCCTTTGAGCTCTGATGTAAACCGTGTTTCTATTTTCGCTAATAGAGTAATTCAATAAAATTAATCAATTGATGAAATTCTGGATAAATTTGTTTTCTCGAAACATAAATCATTAGTTCCGTTAAATATAAGCACTCAGCATACTGAACATGCAAACAAATTAATTCACAAACCAAAAAAAGTAACAGCCTACTTCTTAGTGAACAACTCCACAACTATAAACGATCGAATCCTCATTAACAAAGGGCGCAATTCCAACACAGCCTCGCCCTTACCTTCCTGTGTTGATTTAGCGTGATCCAATATCGTTGGCACGATCGACAAGGATGGTAGCGAAGGCCGAGCAAAGAGAGATAGTGAGCAATAGAGAGAGAGGACAGTTTGCGGGCGCGCCTCGACCCCCAAAGCTTTAATCGTCAATAGCCGAAGACTTGCGGCCTCCACGCGCACACATCAAACGATAGCGCGCGGCTGGCTGCTCTGCACACGCGGCCGAGCGGTGCATCGATGGTTTCGATTATTGTACGCTGCCGTAGGCGCTATTATGCCGCGCTGCTGCTCGACGTTGTGGAATTGAATTGGTAATTGGCCGCGCGAATCTCCTCGATTTATGCGGATATTTTAATTGCTTTCGCTGGGCGCCGATGCGTCTGGTAGATAAAAGATATTCGAGGAATATGGAGAGCGATGAATTTATTTGACGGGGAATTTGGAGATTTAAAAATTGGATGTTAAAAGTTGCTTGTTGAAATGGCTTGCATTGAAAACGTATAAATTTGATGTATTACATTGCTAAAAAATTTTGGTAATTAAAACAGTAAAATTTCGTTCCGGAAAATAGGAAGGGTTAAAATAAATATTTCGAATAATATGCAATATTATGTAACTTTATTGAATTTTCTGTTGGGTACATTGATGTATATAGAATGTAGAAGGTCATACGAGCTTCATTCATAATTTCATAAAATGCAATGCTAACAAATTATTTATTGAAGCTGAAAACATTTTTATATACACGTTGATGCTTTGCGTTTTTTCGAGTTTTTTTTTACATTTTTCTTTTACATGATAAATACTAGAAAATTAATAAAATACGTATGATGGAAAATAATTAAATTATTGTCATAAAAAAAGCTTTGAGTAACTTATCCAAAGTAATGTTTCAGTACATATGATGATTAATAAATGCAATAAAGTCAGTGTTTCTCAGCCAACGTGGAAGAATCCAATGTTGGGGTTCATAATATTATAGTGGTTTCCATTTTTATGGATTTCATAACCTGCTGGTGGATTCCATACCATTTGGCAAAAGCGCAGTTTCTGCAAAAATATTAATAAAAATGCAATAATAAACATGGAAATTAAGTTCTTTTATTATATTTATTTGTTTTAAAATTTCACGAAGTCTCGGATAAAAGATAATTTTTTTTAATTTTGTAAATATGAATGAGCATTAATAAAGATTTGTTCTTTTCTTAAAAAAAATTTACAAGATTTATCTTAAGGTGCATAAAACGCTATAACAATAAAAAGTGAGCCTATTGTCTATAATATGAATCGGCCGTGATACAATAGATGGTTAGGCGGATCGTCAACTCGTATCGCTGTGGCTACTCTCAAACTGCATGTACAATTACGCGCGCTCAATTCACTTTGCTTAGAATAGGTCGAATGAGAACGCTTGAGATTACAATGCAAACAGAGTGGTCCGATCGCGATTCATTGGTAAAGTAAATTTTACAAAATTTTTGTAATAAATAAAAAGTATAAACTTAGAAAAATTTTTTTATAAAAGATACCGAAGTTAAAAAAAAAGTAGGTGAATTTTAGCACTGTTTATAAACGATTGAAAAAATGAAATTGGAACGATGAAAATAGCTTTGATCGTTAAATATCTCTTTTTTGTACACAGTTGAAAATTTTTTATTTTGTTTAAATTTTATGTAAGAAAACAAACAATGATTTTCACAAAGGAAAATAGTATTACACATAATACGCGTAGCTGATTTTAACTTGTTCAAATATTAGTACTTAATAAATGATTAAATTTGAAAGATTTTCAACCGTTTTTTTTTAAGATTTAAGTTATAATTTTACGTACTCCACAGACTTTTGCACTTTGCATATCCTTACAGTATCTAACTGAACCCTCACGACAGATGGCTGGTCGTTCCGCATGGATCTGAAATGGAGATATTACAACCGTATTTCAAAACGACAGGTTTAAACTATTTTTAGTACTGATAGTTCCATCTAAGAAAACTTTTTTTTTGTCGGTTATTGGTTTTTTCTTAAGAAGAATTTCAAGTTTTGTTTTTGAGCATTGCCAAACATTAAAAATGCTAAACATTAACATTTTTCCATAATTTTATATTATAATTATTCTTTTCGCTGCTTCTTCAAATGGAACTATCAAATTTTAATGAATTGTTATTTATTTGTATCATTACCTCCACCATATACGTAGATACAACAATAAAGAGTAGACAATATAAGGATTTCATTTTTGGACAGTTCGAGACCTTAGCAAAGTTCAAGACAAAGTACCTTGTGTAGATAACATTGGCAGTGGAGTTTTAAGTGAATAGGAGCACCTCAAGTGATGCCTTTCCTCATTAATTTTAACTTTGATATTAATCTAGAAGTCAGAAGTTTTTAGCCTAAATATAACGATACATTATTTGAAAGCTTTTATTTTTAGAAGTAGGAACCTTCAGAGAAGAAATAAAAAATATGACTTTGCAAAATTCAAGTGGATATAGGCATATATGTTCCAATAAGAAGGTACTGAAAAATAATATTCAGTAATTTTTAATATTCTACAAAAATGATATTATTCAACCATTTTATTTTAATTGATATCTTTTATCATCATAAAATCTAAAAAATGTGATGAGTCGTCAGCAGTTATGGTAATTTCTTAAATCTTTGATATTGATAGAATAAATCTTTACATAACGTCATTTTTCAATGGATAATTTTTTAAGAGTGTCAAGATCTATGCAGAACAATTATGTAAAAAAAATTCTTGAAAATAATTTCCTAAACCCGTCACAAATATTAGAAACAGGGTAAAAACATCATTTTTCGCAAAGCCACGTTTTCCATCTCCCAAAAATTCCGACAATAACGAACAAATAATCAAAATAAAATTCTGAAAATCCTTACCTAAGTTCCCAGTTCTTGCATCCAGCAAGCTTTGCCAGAACAACAGTTGCGACTCGGCGAGGTCAGTCCACCAACTAAGCTGAACAACACTCGCGAATAACAATCGATCTCCTAGGCTGCTTCACCGCGCGAATGTAACAACGCACTGGCACATCCAGTGCCGCGACCGTGCCGCGAACGTGCGTACGCAGAAAGAGACAGAGAGGAGAGAAGAGCCTCGATCAATTCAACGTAGGATAGAGTGCGCGCACGCGTGCTCTCGGGCCATTATGCCATATAACCAGGCACTATAATGCGGGATATCCTCCCTGATACATCTCGGCCCCTCTCGCTCGCAGCCTCTATCCAACCTTCCGCCTCTCCCATCGCTCCCTCACTCTCAAGCTTTTTTTCATGCACACTTGTCCCTCATCCGAGCGTGCAACGCGTCCAAAGGGACACTGGCCCCGTGATCGCGTGGGCTCTCTCGTCTTGATTCGTCAGTGCTGCTGCTGTGAGGGTGATGTTGTGCTGAGGTCGATGCGTGCGAGTTGGTTTTTCGCTCGGGGTGATCCGTCAGGTGGGAAAGTGAAAGTGACATTTGAGCGACGATGATGAATTGTTGACCCGTTGCTTTTAAGTTTGGAAATTGCCGTTTGGATGGAGTCTAGCTTTTTTTCGCTAAGGAATTTTTTTAGCCAGACAAAATTATAGCAATTATTTTAAGTGTGAATAGAAATTGAACGTAGGTTGATTCACATTCAGATTGCTCGTTATTCAATACCTGTTTCAATTGGTCGAATAAAACTTATGAAAGAACACTTGGTGTAGATTTTTCAAAGGATTAAAAAAAAGGAATTAATAAATTGGCTTGTTACAATGTGATACTTTGTACATGATCTATGGTCATGGATGAAAATAATTGTGGACAATCATTGGATCAAGTGCGTAAAAGAATGTAAAATAGAAAAGGACTTGTAAAGAGTGGACGGGAAGTAACAAATACTTTAATAAAATTGAATAAAACTGTTTTTAAGCTAATCAATAATTAGATAAAAAAACTGGTGTTTTTAAATCAAATTGTATCTAATTACTTCAAGTGTGTTAATTACTAGAAAGACTAATAGACACAAAAACAAATTAATTATAAAACAACTTTTTAAAAGATAAATCAAGTGACCTGATTAATTCGTCGATTAATTTCTAATCTTATCATACCTGGCGAACTAGACATGCACATTTACCAAACTACAAGAGACAAAGCGTACGTTCCAGGAACTGAATCTCGAAAAAACTAGTTCACATATTCAGCTCGGATTAACCATGGGCCGGGCGCGAACTATACTCGCTACACGCCGCTGACGAATGCGCTAGCAATTTCATTCGAAAACAGCGCGCACGTCTAAGTGCCTGACTGTACGTGACCGGAGTCACGCGCTCGCGCGCAGCATCACCTACAAAACATCCTTATTAGAAGGTGCGAGAGGATCGACTGCAAACTGGGACGGTACACTGCGCATGAATCAGTCGCGTTATCTATATCGCGTGCAGCTGCGCTCCGGTTATCAGACGATTTCATAATGGCAAAGATCGTTTGTGGCGTATGGTGTATCTTTTCAGACGATGGTTTATGAATTATTTCTTAAAATAGAAAATGGGGAATGTTATTAAGAAGGAGAGCAATGTACTTGATTCTAAAGAAGTTATTTTAGTCTTTCATAATTTGGATTAGTTAAGATTAGTGTTTTATAAAATTATTAGAATATAATTATGCATATATTATAATTAAGATTAAAAACGATCTTTACATCTTTACTCGATGAAGATCGGCTTTTCATCTTAATTTTAATAATATCTCCACAAGCAATAACTTCTTAAATTTATTATTAACACATATATTATCATGACGTATAATGTACGTAGTAAGGAAAAATTTGGAAATAATTGAATAATAATTAACTTTTAGAAATTTTTAGCTAAAAGTTCAGTCAAAATAGCATATTCGGTATTAAAGGACATTTTTCGGTCACTATGATTTTTAACTTGAGATTAAATTAAAAAACTTCTTATTCCAAAATATTATTTAGTACTATATAGTGTTAAAATCTGATATTAACATTGAGTAACATTGGAACATTGAAAAAGTGTAGAATATTAAATATTACTATTTAAAGACATTGAAATATTAGAACGGAAAAAAAATACGGGATATACTGTTCAACCATTACAACTTATTTTAGCGACGTATCGTCCACTCTTTTGGAGGCCCTTTTATTAAAGCTAAATGTTGTAACCTCGAAAGTCATATGAACATGTCTATATGTTAAAATTAACATATTAACAATGAACTTGAAATTACATATTGCTTGTTTGCGAATGTACATAGCTGAAGAGAAATTAAAACGTTATAAAATTAGTTTAATCTAAATTCATCGAATACCAAAAACGTTTTAAAAAACATAATCATAGAAAGCTGTACAACCACTACTGCAACAAAATTACAGCGCCGGAATTGCATGTTGACCATCTAGCTATCCCAACACACACATACACACGTAACTCGCGGAAAAATGCAGTAAACCGTACGCGGAAAACTTGGTTCGCGATTTGTCGATCCACCGGAAGGAACTAACTACTTGGAAACGACGTTATCCGCGGTCGTGAATGGAAAAAGTTGCTACTACTTCTGGGAAAGACGAAGAGAAAGAGGAAAATCGAAGCGCTGCCCAGTACACGGGAGGAAACAACGAGAGAGAAAGATTGAGCCGTGACGTGACGAATCCAGTAGGGGGCTTCGTCAATTTACTTTTGTCGTTGCGTGAACAATAGTTGGGGTTCGTACTCGTTACCGAGATCTAATAAATGAACTTGTGTGCAAAAGTTCATTTGTCTGGGAATTATACGTTCTAATAGTTGGGAGATGTTGGTTTAGCTATTATTAATTACTAATTGTAGCAGTAATGATATATTATTGTGCTTCCGACTGAACGATTATACAGAATAATGATATTAGCAAAATATATTAATTTTTGTAATAGTGATAAAAAATTTGTTTATAATGAAAAATTAAGATAATAAAGTAGTTTTATGTTTACTTTCCAATCTGTTGTAATACTTCGAGTTACCGCATTGTTAAATTACTTGTTTTCATAGTTGAAATTAATAAGCTTACAAAGTATTTAACACAGTTTAAGCACGTTGAAAATTACAATTTCCAAACTAATTAAATTTTAATCAAAACAAATTTAATAATTAAGCGCATTTTCTCATTTAATCTTATACGTAATTGTAAGACTACTCGACTTAACCAAAGACTAAACATATTGCACTATTCTCAATACTTTCGATTTTCTTCAAATTCATCATCTCTCCTCCGTGAAACAACATAATCTTCTCCGAGCAAGAACAATTAACGAACTTTTAGCGGGGCTGTGCAATTCATCGAAGTTAAAATCGCGATATTAAATGTTAATAAATGAGTGAAAATGCATAAATAAGGCGGCTAAAACTATCCAGGTATCTCACCATCAATCAGATTCAGGCTTCGCGCTCGCAAAACTTCGACAATACGCCGGAGCTGAATTTGTTCAAGCCCTCGTCGCTGCTACTCTTTTTGCACCCAATTAATTAACAGGCTTTACCAACTTCAGAGCTGCGCGCAATAAATTTTCCGTTCTTCTGCGCTCCTTGTAGTAGGTGGCCGACGTCGTATTGCACTGGCGGCGGCGTTTCATGGGCCGACTGTAAAATTAACGAGCACTGGGCTTGCTTTGCGCAGCCCTGTCTCAATCTTTGATCATGCGCGCTTGCGAGCATTGACGAGCCATAAATTTGATAACTACAGCAGTCTGCACACCAGTTGGATGCGGAGCCTTATTCATTTTTCTTTTTCAGGGTGTGACCGATCGTGTAAGGTGCGTCACTTTTTTATATATATTTTATAGTGTTTAAAAAAGTTAACTTTGTAGAATCATGGATGGCTTTTATAAATATATATTTAATTCTTCTTTTTTTTTAGTAAACGATTAGATTTTTTTATATCGAAAAGTTTTTAGACGTGAGAAAATGTAAGAAAGCTAAGTAACAAGTACTTCAGCTATTCTTTTGAGTAAAAGCAAAATGCTTTTAAACCTCTTTAAAAGATTTTGTAAAAAAAGTATTATATAATAAAACATATTAGCTTTTACTCCAATATCTTGAGTGAATATGATTATGAAAGAGCACAAAGCTGAAATAATGTATGTAATTATTTTCTAAATGCAATTATATAAGCAAGAAGAGAGATGGTAAATATTTTTAAAAAGATTTAGTATATAATTATAAAAAAAACTGAAGAAAATTAATCAGAATCTGGTCATGTAAGTTATTTAGTTTAGCATATCTAGTCAAATTCTGGTTAATTTCTACCAAGGAATATTTATAATATAAAAACTTAAATCAATTTATTATTTTCTTTTTGTTTGTTTTGAAAAACTCTGTTTAACACTTTTCAGATCAGTTATGACAATATTTATCATTTTTTTGAAACAAATAAAAAAAATTTATTTAGTTATAAATAAAATAATGTTAAACGATTACTAAAACAATTTTGCAGAAATAAATACCAATTTTTTAAATTTTTAGTCATGGTCGTTTTTAGATTCGATGACACCAAGATACACTTAAATTTTGATACATAATATAAATAACTTTGAGAACGTAAAATTATCGTTATTAGATTTTTCAAACTATATTGTTTTTCATTTTTAATATTCTACTTTGTTAGCCTCAATTTTGCGAGCTTCAACAATTGGTCACCTCTTTAAATAACACAAAAAAACTAATTCCAGCAAACCATAGTGCTTTATTTATACTCTTGTCAAATGTATGCATTGTCGACAGCTCGTCGGAAAGATACTAAAAAACGTGTATATTTTTCAAGCTCTACGAGTCGCAGCAAATCTTCATCCACATCAATTATTCCTGCATCCAATTTACCAAGACTTGTGACCTTCTCCCTCCCCTTTCTTTCTCTCTCACCCTACCCCTCTGTCATTTGCTACAATTACTTCGTCAAAAGAATACAGAGACCTCAAGACAACTGTGCTGCCTTCTCTCTCTCCTCTCTCTCTCTCTCTCTTTTCCCTCCACCCCTTCCCTGTTCATTGCAGAAGTAACTCTTCATCGCCTCGAATTGGAGAGGCTTTTTTAACTGAATAGCTGCAAGTACCTCTTGGCCTGCCTTTTATCCTTATTACCTTATTTTTCATATTCATTACTATCGAGTAAACTGTGTACCTTGTAAATAAATTTAAACTCTTGGTGGCCGACCTTGCCGTTCAGCAATTGGAAAGCAATCTGTACTATGTTCTGAGTTACACCGAGCCAAGAACTGAAAGTCAAAATCGTTTCTTCGACACGCGAGCTGCCACCCTCCTCAACACTTATAATATCTCCAACTTATTGGTATCCAGCTTTGGAGCAAGTACAAAACGAGGAACTTATTTGTTAAGTTTTTTCACTGATACAAGACTGTAAAAGTTTATTGAATTTTTTTTTATCCTCTGTTATTATATATTTTTTGAAAATTAATTTATATCTCAAATATATACACTAGTCTGATATAGTTATTAGTTCTAATGATGCAATAAAAGTGACCAGTGAACAATAGTTACGAGTGCGATGATCACTTCATACAATGCCAAGTGCTTTGTTAAAACAAGTGATTTTGTCAAATCCCTCGAAAGTATCAATTACAATCTCTGGTTGTATTTATGCATAGTGGCGTTTTATGCATAAAAGAATAACACCACGGCAGTGTTTGGCGTCAGAATCTTCAGGGTTCTAGTTACAAAATCAAACACGAACACGAGAATATGAAGATAATTCTATATAAGAATATTAAATCAAGTGAAAAACCTTTATAATACAAGAATTAAGGCGCGCCCACGCGAGGAGAGTTTAGCTTATGAAATAAAGCGCGCGAATAATTTAGAGACGCGACTCTCAGTCTCTCTGGCACTAACTCTCTATTCGAGCACGCCGATTTTCTCCCTCACACTCACACACACACACACATCTGGCCTCGCAAATTTACACTGTAACTGCAGGCGGTCTGTAGTTACTCACGAATCTCCACCAGTTTGTGCACAGGAGCCACATCAGTAACGCTAACTAGGATTCCGGTCTCCGGATTATGAATTTTTATAGAACTTCTAAAGTTGTTTTCTGTTACTAAAAATAATATAAATTTTTTTGATATACTATGTTTTTAAAAAGGGCTGAAAAGTATATTCCGGAAATTTATGATCATAAATTTTTAAACGAAAAATATGAAGCGCGGTCAATAAATGAAGCATTTTTATTTTTAATTATCTAGAAAGAAGGCATCTCGAAAAGTTCTATTAAAGTAATTTATATGTATGTCAACGTATATAGCTGCACGCTTAGGTGAATTACTATTATTAATCTATAATTATAATTCCAACCATTAAAACAAAATATCACATTCTTATACTAATATAAAGTAGTATTTTATACGTTACACTGACATTTTCAAAAGCATGAACATTTATAAGAACAGAAAAATTTTCGTACCTTTCATAGGTAAGTCATTTATCTTTGTGATTGATTTCTAGGAGCTTGCGAATTTCTTCAGATCCACGTCAAAGTTCATCGAAAAAGTAATAAAGACTGTCCCACTCTCAATGGTCCTTTTCTCTCATTCTTCTTCGAATTCCCATCGTATTTCATTTCCGCGCAGTAGTAGTTGCTTCATTTGATGCTTAGAAATGTGTTTATCGATTTTACGGAAAATCATTTGTAAACGTTTTTATGCAACCCATTTCCTTTTCCATTCGATTAAACATTATTTATTAAAGTATGCGTTAAATATGAATGATGTTTTTAGCAGAATATTGTATTAAAAATATTACACGTGTTTGTTTTATATCTATTTATAAAGCATTTTATTTCTAAAAAAAGGATAATTAAATTCGGGTAAATTGTTATAACCGACTCACATACTGTACAAATATTTCTCTTTTAAAATCAATATTCCAAATGCAGTTTAAAAAAAGTTTTATAGTTGAATATGTACATATCTACTTAGAAATTCAAATCTTGGTAAACAAGGGTGAGGTCTTAGCTGCAGAACATTGTTGTGTACTTTGAACTCTGACCCTCCAATCTTTTTTAGAACTCGATCAAAGCTGATTAAGTCTTTCGAATTTCTTTGCAATACTTAACTCCTTTATTTATAGTACATGTACAACTGTTTGTATGAATAAAAATATGAAACTGATGAATATTAATAGTTTATAAGATAAACATCTTATCAATAGTATTTTTAAATAATTTTTTAGAAAGCTATAGCATAGTAAAATATAATTATTAAAAATAACATTGAAATATTATCAAATATGAAATATTATTGAAATTTATACAGCTCCCGTTTTTCACTTCTCTAAATAGAAGTTCATTCTTTTTTATTTGACAGTACTAACATAAGTGCTTTCCTTTACAGCCATCCTTTACAATCATAACCGAATATTTAAAACACAATAAAGTTTTCTCGAGTGTATTTCCTATTTCCTCAAAGTGGCACTTTCCAAAGGACGACTCCTGCATGAGTCCTGCCGAGTCAGCCAGCAAGAACTACATCTAGGGATATCTTCGACTAGAAAGAAGTGCATGGCACACCAGCGATCAAAAGAAGAAAATCTCAAAGTAGCTCTGGGCTCTCACACGGACCGATGAAACACGAGCGACAGATGTTTACCGGAGGCAAGGGACGGGAGGGGTACAAGATAGGGAAATGAAAGGCAGCCCTGCGAAATCCATCTCCAAGAAAGTAGCAATGCCAATAGCGCACGCAGGATTATCGGGATCTTTACGACCGATGTCTTCTATCTAATAGTTGTATTATGCGACTGCATAGTGGTTCTGTACTTACAGAGATGTGGTGAAATTGGGTAAATCAAGTGAGTAGCAATGTAGTACGTAAAATTAGTTCTGAATATAATATTTGATGTAGTTCTTCTCTCTTTGAGCTTGAAATAAGTTAATTAATAAGATAAAAAAATGTTGGTTGAGGTCAATCGGTTATTAACTACCGTAACCATTGAAGCAAATATAATTGAAAAACAAAATATAATAACTCGAATATCGTAAAATGGAAGCGAAGCAAAAAACAAACCTTCTTGCTCATATCAAGGAATAAATAAACCAACGTAAGCGCATAATGAAACGGCTTCGCAAGACCGAATAAAGCGAAAAAATAAGCACTATATGAAAGCCAAGCCAGGAGCATGCGCAATAAAGGAAAAAACAATATACCGCGCAGCGCGCTGCTCATTACATCACTCATCCTCTCTTTTATTTCCTCCCCGCGTGCTTAACTCTTTCTTTCGCTCCTCCTCGTGGAGGGTGGAAAAATTTCCCGACTACCTGGCCTCACCTCGCGTCTACAATTAACCATCGGACGTGCCTACCCACACAGACGCGCTCGCGCGCGTGCGAAAAAGTCGAGCAGAGGGTTGATACAGCAGCAGCCTCGTGTATATGCAGAGAAAGAGGAAGAAGGAAACCCGAGGCCCGGTGGATTAAAAAAGGCAGGCAGGCAGGAAACAAATGAGAAGCGCTCCGAGCGTCTCCGGATAGCTACTTGGAAGAGCTCCTTTTCATTCGTTCCACTCGACTTTGTCCTTAGCCCTGCTATACATCTGCCACAGCGTGATCGGTATATTACGATCGTGAATTTCAGCGTTTTAGAGCGCGTGTGTGTACCTTTTGAGGCTTGGCGGATGTGTCGTTGGGATTTCGCGCGGTCGGCGGGTCGTACACGTGGGGGAGAGGGATAGGAGGATTTAAGCTTTTAATCTTGGAATGGAGCCTTGGGCTGACTTCCAACATTTTTTTTCTCGCCAGGGGTTCGATGTCCTCTGGCGAGTTCGATTTTTGGCTCTATGGAATGTAAGGAGTTCTCTTTGTCTTCTTTTAAAGTAGTCGTCTTGTTGTGTCAGGGCATTGGAGAGGGACGATGAGGGATTATTGATAAGCGATGAGTGTGAATTAGTATTTTTATTGTGATAGGTATCCTACTGGTTGATTTATCGATGATGACGGGTGAGCTTTTGTGTTAATTATAAGGAAAAGACCCCATCTTCGGGGACAGATTTGAATGAAACTTTGGGGTAGTATTGTGTGTAAAAGAAGAAACAACACCTGTTTGACCATTTTGTGGAGTAGTCCTCTGTTTTCATGAAACAACTATACTAATCTAACGATCCTTATGATTTAATAGCTAGAAGAGTTGTTTTTTAGAGGAGACATAATAGCCAAAAGATGTAGACAAAATAGCTATGACTGATCATGAGATGACTTTACATCGAGGTAATTTATTCATAACTATTAGACTTATTTCAATAATGAGCAATTAAATTTAAACACTTATCATATGTTTATATGAACAAGTGAAAATTAGCTACACATATCGTATAACCTGCTATTTTCATCCTTTAAAATTATTACTATATGTATTCTTGTTCTATAATTTGTCTATTTTTCTTTTTCAAATTCTATTGCAATAATTATTACCGTTCGTAAACGTTTTACTCAACAATACAATTCAAAAACGTTTCGAAAACAAATTATCATTACCAACTCATCATCAGCCATCGAAAGTATCTCTTTAAAGAACTTAGAATCGCCATCAATATCAAAAACAGGCGAACGACCGCTCGTAGATGTAATCAATCTATCCTTCCCGGCGGGCGTTCGACCGCAAAGGGGGCGCCTCAAAACCCGCAGCGCCACCTTCGCCATTAACGGTCGCGTTGATCCCTTATTGAAATATGGCCCCCATAAAGGGCCGGATCAAATCTTCCGCCACCTCCGACCTATCGATCCCCACGACGACGACGACGTGTCGCCGACTTCGCTGGAGGAACGAGTGTGGGGAGCCAATTTGTCGGGCCGAGATGGGCTTCCGCCGCGAATGCAAATTCCTCATGCTAATTAGCCATTCGGCAGAGAGGATCTCTGTGTGTGAGTGTGCGTGTGTATGTCCGCGCAGGATGGGCGAGTTAACTAGATAGCGAGAAAAGGGTCGTCCTCGAAGCTCGTACCCCTCCCCCCTTCCCCCTTCCCAACTACTCTTGCATTTGGTTTGAAATACTGAACCAAGTGCAGGTGGTGGTAAAAGAGAGAATTCATAATTGCGCACGACCGGAGACAGAGAAGGAGAGAGAGAGAGAAACAGAGGAACTAGACCAGGACGCGGGTAGATAAATTCCCTTGTATTGCGGGGCGGTGCACGGGCGACGTATGGGAAAAATTTGCAAAATTGAATGGGATTAAAATTTGAATTATTCGATTGCAACGAGTTCTAAAGTTGTATTATTTTAATGGCTGTCGTGAATATTCATGTAGTGGCATTGTATATTTACGAAGTATGCAAAGCATTCAGGTGGATGATTTTGATGGGATTGAAACTGCATTTATATCTACACTGGCGAAAAACCTCTTGCCGGAAAAACGTCTAGTTCCAACAAAATAATAAATACTATGATTTTTGTACGAAAAAATTTTTGGTTACAATATAATACTAACAATACGAAATGTAGTATACGTATTTAGATTTATGCAAACTTTAATTTTAGGTAAACTGTAATAAATAGAGATTCAGATTTGCTTTGAGTAAATGGAATATAATGTTCAGGAAATAGCACCTTAAATGACAAAACATAGTCAAAATAAAAAGAAAATTTCAAAATTAATCAAGAACTATTGCGAAAGCCTCAAACTCAAACTGAATAAACTATAAATTACATAGAATGATGTATATACTTCTTCTGAGATTAAACAAAGAATATAAATAACATGTTATAGAAAAAAGAAAAATTATACTTGAAGTATAAGTAAAGAGTGAACTCATAATCGCTGGAATAAAGCCACCTGTACTCCTCTGCACGAATAACTAAAATCTACAATAAGATAACGATTCACAACTCGGTTTAGGTTGGTTCAGGACAGATCTGATTCGAATTCCGAAAAGCATCTAGGCGCGCAGCTGGACCAATTGTTTCGCACAGCACAGAAAGAGCGATTTGCATTTTTTGAAAATGCGCACAGGGTAAAAATGCAGATTTTTCGGCTTTTTATTTTACACGTCTTTTTCATTCGTAACGCGTATACCTACGCGTGTGCGCCGCGTACTGAATATTCAATGTGCTCCCTTCGAGGAGTGCGATTGCACCAACTTTTTGTATTTTTTATTACTTTCTGGCGTTGTACCGACGTCTTCGATACTGTTTTAAAATTTCGGCTTCTTAGATTTGGAAGTAATTATTTTTTATTAATGATGTATATCAATTTTTCCGAAAAATCGGCCGTAATATTTATTCAAGCAGCTTATGAACTATGGCTTAAATTAAGTAGCTATTTTAAACCCAAAATTTATGTTATCTCGTTCAATAACTAAAATAAAAATTTACACTTCAAAAATTACGAAAACGATTAATCATTTTATCAATATTTAAAATGTCATATGCATACAATTTTATATACGTTATTATCGTTTTAAACTTGCTTTGTATAATGAAATTGTAAGAACTAATATTTACAAGTTGGAATAACTCACTCAGTTGTGATAGTATTTCATTAAACTGCGCCCAGAGTAACTCTTACCTGCAACAGAAAACATGAAAATAAATTAATCACTGATATTGATATTATACTATTTGCAGAATGCAGACAAAGAATTTAAGCGTTAAATTAGATTTAAAACTAATACATATTTTTATAAGTGAGAGAACGCAAAGCAGATTGTTCATAGTTGCGCGAGTCAAGTAACACAATTATGGTCAACTGTTTCAAACTAAAATCCAGAGGCCGCTCACCGGTAGCTTTCTAAAAACTCTAAAACAATCTCCTAATTAAATCCCGTTAAATAGCTTTAGCTAAAATCTTCAAAAGCATTCAATTAAAATCGCGTTGCGCGCGCACGCGTCCGAGCTATTTTTCAAGTATACGATCCGGCGTAAAACTTGAGCCGGACTGCAATTTAATTTTCTTCTCTTTTTCTCGCTGGTAATTCTTCTTTATAATGCAGAAGTTATAAGAGAATAGATATGTTATTTCCTTTGAATGTACCAGGTCGATTTAGTAGAATAAAAAGCAGCAAACTGTCAGGATAGCTGTCACGATAGCTGTGGGACCGTAAGGTAAATGTGGTAAAAATATGTGATGATGAAGTTAATTGTAGTCTTTCATTATTAAATTTACCAAAAAGATATTTATATGTATCCTGGACAAAAAATCAAATAAATCTTAAATCGGGGCTTTGATTGTCTAACTATTAATAAAATTATTGCTGTTAGTTAGCCCCAATTGGGCCTGAGTTAGAGCTTGACGGAATTTGAACAATTAGGCCTAATTAAATAATTTCCTATTCGCAATTTTTTAAGTAACTTTTAAATTAAATTAATTATATTTTAAAAGCTATGAAGTTTAATATAAAATTTGCAAATGGAGTCGTATAGTGTTGAAAAAGTTTTGATAGCCTCGACGTGACTAAAAGTACATTTAACCGCATCAGCAGCACTACTTTTAAAATTATACCTTTATCGATTTTTTCACCCACATCTTTTGAAACTTAGAGAAAGCCATAACTAGTTCAACGTAATAAATATTCACTTAGCAGCATGAAAACGTTCTCCCCGCGCTCTATAGCTCGCGTTACTACTTCGACTGTGCATTTTCAAAAATTCAAACTCAACACCTGTCCGCAGCCCTTATAATACAAAAGCCAGGGCGCGAGGAGCTAAAACGCGCCTGCGGAGCAAAACCGCAAGCGAAGCTGCTGCAGCGAATAAATAAGCGGCGCGCCGCGCGCATCGACCGCCTCGCGAGCTGTAAGTTTTCGGCGAAATTACATAACGATAACGATGAATTGTGCAAAGTGTAATTAAAGGCGTAGAAGGTCTGCGCAAACGTGTTAAATGGCAAAGTTTACGGAGGGGGGAGAGGTAGGAGAGAGCGTGAGTAACGGTTAATTTTGCCGGGGTGGTGCTTTGTTCGAATTATTGCTAGTTAGTTTAATAAAGACGAATCGTTATCGCAAGCCGGATTATGCGCGGCTCCCGAGAATATTGGAATAGTGGATTAGCGGATATTTAAATGCTTTTTGGGCTATATTTGGCTGTGCTATGGATTTTTTAATTATGTTGTGTACATTGACAGTGTGTTATTTGCAGAAAAATTTATTATATTTATTGTATTAGAACGATTGTACTGATGCTACGTAAGAGTTTTATGTGTTAAGGACGTTCAGTAGTAGTAACATCAATATCAATCATTTTGCTATTTTTGTAATATTACCATCTATAATATATTAGTTTTTCAGAAAATCGGAAGAGGGTACATAGTTCTTTCTAAAGTCACATTTGAAAGTGCTCTGCATATCTTTGTCACGTTAAAAGTGCAATTAAATGTCCAAAAATCTGAGCAAATTTTCTGAAAAAGTATGAGCTATTTTTGCTCTGGGCTCAAAAAGGAGTTTTTCCGTTTAAAAATCGGAGAATCTCTTTTATAACAGAGCTAAATTTGCTATGAAGGTATTAAAGGAATTTTCCTGTTTAAGAAATTTTATTATATACATTTCAGGATTCGGAAGCAATAATTACTTTTACAATTTGTTCGCTACTCTTACTCAGCGAAAAACGAGCGTTTCTCTGATATTTTACGGAGTTTTTCCTTTTCATATATCAACGGAGTTGTAGCTCAGTTGAATTTGGAGATTTAAATATATATTTTTTTCAGTGTAGTGTAATGGTTTTATTCACATATAAAACAAACTTACTTCTAAATTTTCAGAAAATCGATTTTTCCGTGATCATCCTTAAACACACACAATAGGTATCGCGTAATATTTAATACTTATCAATTACGACCTATAATACACAATCAATTAATAACATGGTAGTATAAAACCGTTCAATCGATTGATTTACACGAAAACGCTGGTGGCGCGTTATTCTTTCGCACTCCACACCACGTCAATTGCCATGAATAAGTGATCAGATTGGTGAGCAAGCAAAGAGGGCTGGACGCACATGTACACGCCGCCATATGGTTCGTTCGCGTGTCCGTACGGCACTTTGACAGTTATGGGCGATAATGCATCGATTACTTTCATAATTACTTCATACCTCGAGTTTCACCCTCCAGTGACGCTAATTCCCATTGAAAATTCAAAGTTGTAAATGGGAAGGTTAGGTTATGCGTTGTTTGTTTCTTTTATTGTGGGTAATTATAGTGGCTGGGATTTTCACGAGAAGAAGTTGACTGTGAAAATACATAAAATATGCTTTAATACAATAATAAGATATTTTTATACTTTTGCTGATTTTCACACAATACATTCAAATAATTTTACATTCATTTTTCAAATAAGTCTAATAATAATCATCACTCTAGAATTTCACGGTAACTACCAGCATAAAAGCATCCCATAACTCGAGTAAAAATACAATCTTAATTTTTTTTAAAAAGTCAACAATTTGATTTAGAATTTAGTACGATTAAATAAATATGATATTTACTTATGTGCTAAAACTAGTTCTAAAAATGTGATTTATGTAAAATCTAGAAATATTTTGAGCTTTTTACCAAACTTTTTAGAGAAAAAATAAAGTCTGAATTAATAACGGTAGCCATACTTCTTTTGCTACACTTTTATAAGATTATATTCCGGGTAGACTAGTAGACTAGCATTTACAAGCATATAATTACATTTTTTACTCATTTCACTTGTAATCCTTGGCGAATCCTCTGTTAACGAGAATATTAAAACTCGTACTGAACACTTTCCTTCTATATCATATAATCCTAATTAAAAATAGCCTTAGCGAAACTTCACAACCTCGGGATCTCACCCTAATCCCACCGCATATTAAATTAAGAAAAAAAGTGTCACTTCCCTAAGTCCTGATATACACCCAGCCTCTCTCTGGCTTCTCCCAACTCCTTGAAACAAGAAAAACGAAGCTCTTCCGCGAAACTTTGCCACCTAAAAAAAGAGCATAAACCCCCGAAACTTTCTTCTCTCGAAGAAAGAGCATACGCCGTCCTCTCACCGCTTCATACACTCGGCGAACAATGTGCATTCACGCTGAGTTTGTCCTGACAAGGGTTGAACGGGGGAAGGGGAGAGGAAGGGAGGAGGGAGGGGGGAGCTAGCTCTTCCGCATGACCGCGAATGTAAACCACACGCGCCCGGAAGTTCAGCGGGCTTACGCGCGTTTAGTCCTCGTTAAAGGCCAGTGTCCGAGAGAGCGCGTATGAAGCGATGTTTCGGACCGGGCGAATTAATCATCACGCCGCGCGCTCTGTGAGAGCGAAAACTATGATGGGTGATGTTTCGCTGTTGCCTGGAGTTTTTAGCATT
Source organism: Eupelmus azureus (assembly GCA_030522685.1). Lineage (NCBI taxonomy): Eukaryota > Metazoa > Arthropoda > Insecta > Hymenoptera > Eupelmidae > Eupelmus > Eupelmus azureus. Next base: position 3,637 of record JAPYZA010002659.1, on the reverse strand, counting down.
GATTTTCGGAGGTTTTTTGGGTTGGTGCGAGCTGAGGGATGAGTTGGTGGCATTCAGTGAAAAAAATGCTTGGTAAACCTAACAAAGTAGCACTTGGTAAAATATAATTTGTTGCTCCTCCGAAGTTTTTTGTTATACTTACAAGGATAGTGTTAATCTTTACCAATTAATCATTTAGATCCTGGATATTCAAGGTAATTGGTAAATATAACAAATTAATATGTTATACTTTCAAAGTATTTTTTTCAGTGTTCTGAATAATGTTTTTAAAAAGGTTTTTATAAGCAGATAATTGACTGAAATCTAAATATTTTATCCCTCTTATTTATGTGATGAAATAAAAAAGTTTGAAAACTTAAATTTCTCTGATTCTTCAAATTTAAGTTAATTTTAAGTGACAGTTTTATCTAAATATGTAGGCATCATGATACATCTTTTATTATGGTTTGAAAAACTTTTCATTGTATGTTTTTATAAATAAATATGTCTCTATAGATTCTGAAAATAGTGTATTTATAATAAAAAGTAAAATATGTTACAACAGTTATAATCGTTAAATTTCAGTGCTATCAAAAGTACGTCAGTCAAAAATGCCAACCGTCCGATTCTACATAAAAAAATTCGATTCTGACATTTACGTTTGAATAAGTCAAAAATATGTTTTATTCTTTTTCTATTTATTGCTACATTTTATGAAGTTTAAAAAATTCTTTGGATCATTTTAATTTGAAGTTTGAAATCCGCTGACAAGAATTCTTTTATATTCGATATCCATTCTTTTTTATTAAAGCGAGTTATTAAATTTTAAAGTCTTTTACGTAAATTCAATCAAAAATTAAAGTAACAATTGAAAAGTATGAAAATTTAATATTATCTCCAAAGCTTACAAGATCATTATATTTCCGTCAAAATAATTTCGTTTATACAAGCACAGAAGCCATTAACAAAAATAAATTCTAAAGACTCAACAATTCCAACCACGAGCAAATGGCCTCGCGACACCTCAAAGACACTTCTGCAATTACCACTAGCCCGCAGACGTTAAAAGCGGCAGGGCAAGCCCATCGCCGTTTCTCCTCGACTGACCGTCAAAGAAAACAGAATTAATTCGCGAATCTCCAAGATGACAAAAGGATTGCTCGGCTAAAACTCGTTCAAAGCGCTCGCTCATAACAAGGTAAAATAGAAGGTAAAAGGAGCGAAGCGGCTGTGCATGTGTATAGAGGGCGGATCCAAAACTTGGAGAGCCGAGGAGCGAGTTCAAATCCGCCGGGGATTCGGTAATTGGGCAAGAGAGAGTGGAGCGTGGGAGTAATTACGGGACAAAGGACGAACGAGAGAAAGAGAAACGTTAGTCGCGCGCGCCCGGTGAATTAGCGCAAAAGTTCCGCGCGCCCGTGTGTGCAGTGTGTGAGCGGTAACTGCACTCGCTGCGCGTATTAAGCCGGCGAACATTCGCGCCAAGACGAAGATTGATTAATGCGCGGGGGTGGCTGGATGTGAGTATTTTCGGGGTTAAAAAATGATGGGATTAAATTCGAGGGATAGGGAAACGAGGAGCGAATTGCGCCGTGCATTCGCGTGGATTAGGATGAGCGAAAGATTGATCGAGGCAGGTGGCGATGGATTTTTTTTTAATTTCGACGCTGAATGATCTCTCATCCATTAAAGTCTGAAAACTATTTCAAGTGGCTTCTGAAAACGTAAATAAAAATCAGCGGATATGCATGCTGCGTCGTAAACGTTCATCCTAGGTAAACTTTGACAAAAGAATCCATCAGCTATTTCATCGGCAAATCCCCGCACTGAATCATCAGCCGTCGCACAATGTCTCTTATAATGGCTCGTGCGTCTCTTGGCGCGCGAGTAACCGATGTTGAGGATGTGTCGCGCACTCGACGTATGTAGTACAGGCACAGGGGCGGCCGACGAATCGCCGGGGGTTCGCGATGCGCGCGCGCGCGCGAGCTTAAGTATGTACTGCGCGCGTATGGGATTATAGCCCGCGAGGCGGGCTCACAATGGCTTTCTCTGGCCCTACCTTGTTGCCGCTGGCGGTGCATAACTGCGCGGAAACGGGCTTGAATTCGACACTGTGTACAGGCTGAGCTGGAATTTTTATGGGTTGCCGTAAGAGGTTTTGGAAAAGTTGGTTTTGTAGATACTGGGTGGGATTGCGTTTGACATTTTTGAATAGTGAGTTATATTCAAAATTGATGGTAGTTGGTATAATGTTTGCTGAACGATGTGAAAACTTTTTATAGAAAATTGATGATACGGGTATGATCTAGTTTTAATATTTTATTTTTTTCTATTATATTATTTTTTATACTATTATTTATAACTTTGTAATAAAACATTATGCAATTAATCACAATGTATATACATGAATGTTAAACAAATTTGTTTCGAAATTTTTATGATGATTTTTTTTAAAGTCTCAAAATGAGATATCAGATAAGATTTTAAGTGAGATTTAAAAATTTGTAAAATGTATTGATATAGTATAATAGTGATGGAATAAAAAAATAAGGTGATTTATCATTTACATTTATTTCTTCTCAATATACTCATTAATTTAACAATTTTTAAAGATATCGATGTGTTATAGATTATTTAATTTTATTTAATATTTGAAAAAGTCCTGCTTAAATAACAATTTAATTTGCCTTGTTTATTTATATATACGTGATTTATTTATTTATTTAGATACATACTTCTTAGCTTATGTCTAAACTTTTATTCATTTTTTGTATTACAATTTTGCATAATTATTAAATATTTTTCATACGAAAATCATTACAATTTCATTTGCAAAAAGGGAAATAATATTTCAGATCACCTTCATCCAGCATTTGCCGTTTATTTAATTCGAAGATCAGAATAAAAGAAAACCATTTAAAACTTTCCTTTATCAAATTTCCAAAGCTTTACCACAAGCTGTACGCCGGCTCAACATCCTTGATCCTCGTACAGCCCTCAGATCGGCACCGCGTGTGTACACACATTCGCCGAATAAAAGAAAGCAACGAATATCCCCCCGGACTCCACCCATGTATACACATCCGCAAAACTAGTTTCCAGTGCTCTTCGGTTGACATCGATCGAACTAGGGCTGCGCAGTGTAAGCTGCGGGCCGCGCATCGCATTAGCGCCGTGTTTGGGCAACACCCCATCATCATCCCCGACCGAAATTATACACATGGCTAACCCCTTCCCGTTCTCTCTTTTCGCTCTCTGTGTCATGCAAATCAAGATCCGACCTTCGTTTTTCGCGCACCCCACTTTGCATGAGCGGATAGCGTTGACGCATGTGCGGTTACATGCCAAATACATGCGGTCGGACTTTGGTTTTTTCAATTATTATTCGAGTACAGGTGGGTTTTACGCGCGTTAGCTAACCGCGCCTTTGTGATACGCTGTAGTTGTTATTCTTGTACGCGAGTTCGAGATAATCCCTTCGAGTTCTTTGTGCGCGCCCGGCCCCTCCAAATGTTTTCAGCGCGAATTTTATGGGGTGTTGAGTTTTGGACTATTGCGTTTGGTTTTGTAGGGCGACGGTTGGGTTCTGGCTTTGACTCTTTAATGTTATCGATAGTGTATTTTCGCGGCGTTTCTTTACAGAATTGAATGTACA
>JAPYZA010002658.1:0-17701 GCA_030522685.1 Eupelmus azureus | reverse complement strand
GTGGTATTAAGAGACTATTATAACATAGTACACCTCACAGAGTTTTTGAGTCTAAACTTTTATCTCGTTCGCGGCGATCAATAAATTCTATTAAAAACTGTAAAGATTTTTGATTATTAAAAATAATGATAAATCTGAATAGAATCTTCAACGAACCAAGCTGTTAATTTTGATTATAAGGGCAGAGCACGCATTCTCCTCCAAGATTCGAAGGCTTTAATGCATGTCGCTCAACCAAAAAAGGCGTTTCGTCCTCGAGCAGTTGGAGTGGACTCATCAGTAAGGCACTAGCTGCTCCACCTTAGACGCCTGACGAGAGCTGTTGACTTACGGTCTTAAGTGAACTGAGCTCTTCGAATCTTGGAGAAGAATTCGAAGTGCCCTCTATTGGTGCGAACACCAAGTCACACAACCGATCGTAAAATCAGTTGTGTTAAAAATAACATATAGCAAAATTTCATTATACATACTAAATGTAAGAACTTTTCCTATCAATTTAATTACATAAAAACTACAAATCTTATAAATAAATATTAAAATAGATATCAAAATATAAAAAAATATTGTTCTTTACAGCTACAAGACCCTGTATAATTTAAAATCCATATAAAACAAAAACAAGTAGATAAAATTTCCCCTCTGATATATGGCTCCAAAATTTCCCCTCTGATATATGGCTACATTTAGAGATGAAATCTTTAATAAATTAGGCAGAAATATCGTAAAATATCATGAAAACGACGTCAATTCGAATACAATAACGTAAGTATGTCGAAAAATTACGTAAAAGAGTGAAAAAATAAGGTAAAGTCCTCTCATTTGGATGTTTATAATTTATTCAAAGAAAATTTAAACATTTACTAATTTTTGGATTTCTGTATAGTATTTCGATGGGATATTGACTCGATCTTTTTTTATCTTCTTAATTTCTATAGCTTCCCCCTTTTGATGATATTTATTCTGCTTTACCCGATAGAAAATATTTTGCTAGAATATTCCATACAAATACAAAAATTTATGAAAAAAATAATAGTATTACCTCAATAAATACTGTCAGTAAGGAAGAAACAATTCTAAGGTAATCTTTCGATTTTCACTTCAATTCAATTTTTAAGATTTAATTCACAAATAATAATTTCGAGTTCAAATTTTTAAAGGTAAATGATAAATATTCCAAAATTAATTAAACTACAACCAAATATTAGTTAATGTTAACTTTTTTTTAAACAAATTGGAAAAATCCAATATTATTCTTCTACTAAATGATTATAAGACCTTTAAAATGGTAGCGAGCGTCTTATGCAAAAAGAACAGCGTTTCGATTTTAGCGATGTTTTTAAATTATATGTTTATCCACCAACCCAATTCATAATAAAATTACAATTAGTTAAATATTAAAATTTGAGACACAGTTATGCCTTAAGAAACGACGATGTCTTCAAATACGCGATTTTTGCGATAAAATAATTACGTTCTTCATATTACCATAAAATGCCCTAATTAAATGTTTTCGAGATAATCTTCCAGGAGGGTCGGGGAAATATGGTTTTGAATTCAGTAAAAAATTTTGGTCATTACTTTTTAATCTTAAGATATAGTTATGCCTGCATGAACTGAAAACTATATACATAGATATATGATGATGAGAACACAATTAAAAAACAAGATTTTAAGTTGTAAGAAATTTTTATTTTGTTCACATTCTTTCTTATTGCGCAATAAGCAAAAAAATCATCTAAATATACTAATGATTTCAACCCTCTTAATCTTAAATATTCCATTACTGGTTTAAGGATTTTCGTAAAAACATCATAGGGTGTTACTGAAAGACCAAATGGTAGACAATTAAATTTATAGATTTTTTCTCCAAAGAAGAATTTCAGATATTTTTTACACGATTCAGCAATTAGTACTAAATAATAAACATCGTTAATCTCAACTGAAGCCATATAATCGTTTTTTGATATCAGCCTGATTGCACTTTTTTTCTCTCTATTTTAAAGTAAGGAGCTATTATGAATTTATTTAAACTTCGCAAATTCAATATAAATCTAGTCTTACCAGACGATTTTTTTTAAAGTAAAGTGACGAAAAATTTCCTTCATCTCTATCACTTTAGATATGACATCTTTAGTGTATAATTCAAATATTGCTTCTCTATAATCGGAGCGCTCTTGTTTTGAGAGCTCACGTTCAGGCTGAGATAATTTTTCCCAAGGTGGCTGTGTAAACGAAATTCCAACTCCAGTTATACTTGATATAATATAAGGAATCTCAGTAATTATTCTCTATTGCTTTACGTAATGTTTTAACCTCCCGTCCGGCCTTGGAAGGGACTCTCCGATTTAAAGATGAACTTGTCTCTTGCGTTTGCAGACGTTTGATGTACGAAAAACTCTTATCTCGAGTTTCTCTGAAAACTTGAGTCTCCTTTTGTTATACTTTTTGCAGATTGCTCGGCATCTTTAACAACTTCAAGGTTTTTCGAAAATTTTTCACCAAATAATTTTCTATCGATTGGAGTTTCTTCTGCTATCGCCATACCTTTTGCATCTAGAGACGGCAAAATATGCGCTCGTTTGGTTTTTGAAATTCCATAATGCATGTCTGTTAAAAGTCTGTATACGTTTTTAATTGGTTCAAAAATGCCTTCTATCGCTTTGGCATTTTGGGTTTACATCGTCTCAGAGAGAGCTTTACCAAAGATTCTTATTAAGACTCCTAATTGATTTTGAGCTATTGTTTGGTATAGATCTTTTTTGCGATCGTTGCCAAGGGTCGCCTTAAACTCATCGTCGAGTTCAGGAGCTTTGAGTGTCTGTCAATTTTTAGGTAAGTGATATTTTTTCATTAATTCTTGTTTTGTTTCCTTAGTTAAGCCTATTTAGACAATTACAGCCATTTTTCAGATAAACGTGATGCAGAACTAACACCTTATTATGATCGCCTTCGATAGCTATGATTGGACAACCGTCGCGATTATTGTTTAGGTGCTCAGAAATATAATGTTCTTTCCACACTTAAACCGGTCTATCTTCACATCGCAAAATAATGTTAAATCTTTTCAGACAGCACTATATGAACACTTGGTTTATTGTACGGAAATCTATGTAATACGATAAGTGTGATTATTAATTACTGTTATTATTATTAGTATTGTTGTTTTTGTCGTTAGACTTGTTGCCTTTATGTAAATAACTCTTGTTATTGTTTATCACTGTATATATTTATCTTTTTATAATTGTATTTATATCTTTATACTTGTTATTTATAATTTACATTGTACTTCTATTGCCGAATGGCCCTTGGGGCTTCGGCATAATAAATTCATTATCACATCTCTCTCTCTCTCTCTCTCTCTCTCTCTCTCTCTCTCGCGATTCTTTCGACGTCTCTGAAAGTCATCTTTCTACAGGGATGCATTGTTCCCTACTCAAAAAAGTCAGATGAGATTTCACCTGATTTCGATTCGTGAGATCTTATCTGATATCTCATCTGTCCATTCACAAGAAAAAAACTAAGTTCAGTTTCATAAATTTTCTAGAATTCACTTTTTATATAGTTTTTCTTTATTTGTAAATCGACAGATGAGAAATCAGACGAGATCTCACTTGTGATTTTGGCACGGCATCTCAGATATGAAGTCAGGTAAGATCTCATTTGACTTTGTTTCAGTAGGGTTAATTATTTTTATATGCGAAATTACGTACATTCATGGATGGTTAATATTTTAATAGTACATTTCAATACTAGTCCGAAAAAGTTATTTCAACCTTGTGTGGATGTTTGGACAAACCACGCGAGGTTAAAATCATGTTCTCGCTCATTTACCGAACCGTATTTTTTCATGCAACGTATACAAAGCGAGATTTAACACACGCTTTTTTGTTAGAGCGTGCGTGAAATGAAGCTTTGCGCATGAACTATCAAAAAATATTTTTGTGAAGTCCCATTGACGGTCATAGCACTTTTTTTATTGAATCCAATGTTGTAATTAAAAACTTTTGTATTTTTCATAAAAATGTTTTTGAAACGTGAAAATAAAAACGTTATCTACTCAACGTAGCAATATTATTTGTCAATTATTCTTCGAATCTTTATTTTGTTTCAGGAATCATTACTGCGTCAACCAAACAGCGAACATTTTACTATACAGTAATAATGTCGCAGAAATGTTATATAAAAACTTTTGACTGTCATATTCCTACATTAATATTTTACATTAATACTTCACATTCAGAAATTTTTTTCGAAAATTTACAAAACTATCTGCACTATTTGGGAAGCTACTGCAATTGACAGAATCACAAAACTGTTAAAATGAAAATTTCTTAGCACGCAACATTGATAAAAAAAGTTTTTCCAATTTTCTTACGTTTTATATATAAAATAGGAAGAAAATTTATCGAATGTCATACCCTGACCTCTAAATTTTAATATTTTCACTCATCTAATTGTACGATATTTATTTACATAAGATTATACAATGAAGTAAGCCTAAACTACATGATTAACAGATTTGTTAAACCAAAGTTAAACCTACATATTCTTCATCAATCTGCAGTATTTCGTCAGCATGATCATTAACCAAACCCGTTCTAAGAAAAAAGCCTAACAACAATAAAGAATAAATGCAAATGTAGGCCAGCTGGCTCCTAAGAACGCATCCCTGTCCTCTCGTGCCAGCAGCGAGCGTTACTGCAATAAAAAACGGAAATCCTGCCGTTGGCGGCGAAGTGTCGTAAAAGACGCAACAAGCCACTGCTTGCTTATAGAAGACGCTGTATTCTCCTCTATGCATAACCAGCAGTGTCTGCGTGCGTGCGCGCCTATTGCACCCTGCGATCTTCTCTGCTGCGCGGCGATTAGATCGATTCCGTCGTCAAAACGGAAATAAGACCCCGAGCGCGCCCGGCTGCGGTTAAGGCTGTGTAACTTTCACTGTCGGTGCGCGCAGGCGAGCGAGCGACGGGAAACAAAAGGTAAGATCACACGAATTAGGACTGTTCCGCCAGACGATGTAACTGCGGATAATTAATACTTTGCCGAGTTGCGGCTGCAGCAGCCGCGCGCTCGGACATGCTACTTTGACTGACTTACTTTTTAGACGCGCTTAAACGCCGCGCGCGCGTTACGTCCACTCTTTTCCCTCCCCCGTACACGCTAATTCGCCGAGCTCGCTAATAGAGCCGATTGCGGGAGACTGCGGCGCTTTTAAAAACTTTATTGTTTACGACTGTGTAGACAAGCGCGGCGGCCTGGCGCAACGCCGTTCCACATTAGCGCAACGGATCTTTTGGCAAGCGATTAAGTAATTGGAGCGGCGGATGCAACCTGTCTCACTGCTCTCCGTGTGTGTACACCTGCAGAGTTTTGCCGAACTGCGAGCAAGCAGTTACGAAAATTGGCCTTATGAAATATTGTGGGGTAATGCGCGCGCGCGCGCGGACGAGCCGCGCTGGATAGACAATGCGGTTTTAAGAGCAAGGACCCGCCGGCTTAGAAACGCCTGGAAACGAGGAAAAGTCTTCCTTTGAGAGCCCTGGATGCGCGAGAGAGCTAAGAGACTTTGTGCTGCACGCGCGCCTCGTCAAGACGAATATGAGAGGTGCGCGCTGATGTTTGCGCTAGCGGTGTTATTGCTGGATACTTGTGACTTTCTGGTGGTCATCTGTAAAGTCATTTGCTTGGGCTCGATCTGTTTTGGATCTTTGGATATATTGTAATTATATTCTTTTTCGTATGAAGTTAATTAAATACTGATGCATATGCGTTTTTTTTTACTTTTTTATGTGGTTTTATTCGTATTGCGTAATCATCTTCTTGATACAGTCCTTTAATAGTATATATTGCTTATTACAAATGTTACTGTTAGAATTTTAGCTTTCGCAGTATTACTACAACTTAGATATATAATTCAATTTCTTCAGTTTTTATTTAACACAAATTTAAGGTAAGATTACGTTTTCTTATCATTTTAAGCAGTTTTGTCATTTTTTAATATTTCACGAAATTATTGCAAAACAATTTCTGAATTATTTCAGTTTTATCGTATCGATTAGTTCGATCTATGCAAATTAACTGCAAGCCACGCTACAAGATATAAGATATAACATTTGATAAGACGTTGATTTTTCTTTCCCATTTCTTGTCTATACTATCTGATAATTTATGCTTTTGTTCTTATCACGACTTACTAGCTACAATTAACTATCTTGGCCAGAAGAGAATATAATATGCCTAATATTTAACTGCAGTCTCTTGTAAGTTTAAAAGTAAGGTAGAAATATAGATGTTAAAATTTAAACAAGATAGTTTAAATTCAAAAGTATTATTAAATAATATAGAATTTCTACATGGATTTGACATAGTTATAAAAACTAGAAAAAAATTTGGCAATTTTCGGACATTGTTAATGTCAACTTCGTGATCCTTTTGAGTAAGTATCATTCAATATACTTATATTAATACGCAATAATTACTGTAATACTGTTTGGATTATATTAAACAGTAAAAGTAAAGTGAATTTGTTCAGCCCGTTTCTATTCAAATCAAAAAAGAAATGCATCTAATCTTATAATTTAGATTTTCAAAATGGGATACTAAAAAATTTTTGTTTATAATAATAATTAAAATTATATATTTACACATTAATTTTTAATAAGTTGGAAATATTAAACGAAATAAAAAATATATAAATTTGTTATGTTATCTCACTTAGTATATCTAAACAAGGCATTTTATATTCTGAAATTAAAAAAAAATCTATAAATTAAATTTAAAATAAAACACTTTTTCATTCTTATATAGAAATTAACATTATTATAAAGGTAAGGAAGTAGAAAGGAAAACAAATCATTTTATTTTGAAAACACTCCGAAATAATTTTTATTTTTCTGTCACACTCCACAAAACATATTTTCGCATAAATTTAAATCGAGTAGAAAATTTTATAACAAGTTTTTAACATTTCATTATTCTATAAGAAAAGTTTTACAAAAAGTAATTATTGCGTTCTTTTTTTTCTTTAGTTCTTTTTCTTTAAACTAAAATATTTGTTGTATTTACTTTGTAATAATAACATTGTATCACTATAGTATATTTCTTATTGAGAATAAAATTTATAAAATGCATCTTTACTTGAAAGGTATTTAATTTTAAATAATTGTTACTATCAAGTATACTAAAAATTTTAAAAGTGCATTTACTTTTCAGGAGAAAATATTTGATATTCTATAATGTTTTGAATTTATTTCTGTTATTCTATGCTTAAGTTAAAATTTTAAATGTGAAACTTTTGGAAAGCTGATTGATAAGTTTATTGTTGAAATATTGTTCCAAGTTATGCTTAAAAATGCAATATTACAATTGAGAATACTTTTTGGTATTTGAAATATGCGTAAAAACTTTGTAAATATTTTACAAAAACAAGATAAGACTAAACTTATTAAAAAAATTATCTCTACTCAATGAAAAGGCTTTATATAATATCATTCAATGGTTTAGAATTTATTGAACTTTGAACACAATATTCCTAGTTTCTCTTAATATCAGAAACCAGTACTTTCGATAAAAAGAGATTCACTTTTTATGTCTATTTGATAATTAAAATCTACATCAAAAGTCCTGCACCAAATGTATTGATTTCAAATCATAAATGCAACAATACTTGGATATAGAAATATGTTTTTCTGTTAAAAACATAAATGATCTACTGATGTACTTTTTTAACTTGAAAGATCTATGTAAAATAAATTAAATTAAAATAATTTTACATAAATTTTTGTTTAAATAATATGCGAAATAAGTTTTTCTATGCGATTTTCAATTCTAAGTAGCAACAATAACGATGTTAAAACACTACCAACACTAACAATAAAACTAATGCCTTCAAAGATAAGTTTAGGTGCAAAAATCTTCCATATCATGAGATGTCGACAATGTACAGTAGCAGCAAGCATGCATATAAACACCTGAAATCATAGAGTGTATTAATTACTAATACTTGTTCAGTAAAATCTTTCAGTAAGGCTGCTATGTATCCATATTATTATTATAACGAGTCATTTATCAAGAAGAATAAAAAAACAGTCTTATATTGAAAGGTTTTACTGTAGTATTTAAAACAATTTACTTTGTACAAAAAGTTTATAGCTTACTCTAACAGCATGATATAAAATATATCTTCCAGCAACAGAGAAAATTGCTGAATGAAATTGAGTATCATTTTCAAAAAGCACAAGTTCACCTCTTTTCGTATCTTCCCATATAGTCTTAGTTGTCTTTGTTAAATTAGAAAAAACTAGTCGCATTGTAAAAGGCACGACTACAATAAGAGGAAGCATCATTCCTAAGATTATATGTGAACCAAACGTATTGATTCCTACAAAAAGAAAGATAATTATTTTACGAATGTAGTGCACTAAAGTTTTGCAATATAATAAAAATGTTTTACCAATGAGTATTGCACGGGGGAAATTAAGTTGCCAAAATCCTTCAATTCCTATAAAACCAGCCTCCCAATGAATTGTAGAGAAACTTGGTTGATGACCTGTTGCATAGAAAAAATATTCTGCAATAAGGAACCAACACAGAATTGGTGGATTTGGTACATGCAGAAGTTCTTCTGTAATAAAAAAATTAACAAATATTCATTTATCAAAAATTTCTAAATATTCAACACATACAATATTCAGTTTTCATATGTACCTAAATTTGTAGCACTCCGAAGTCTGTCCATAGCGCTTACATATAATAATCCTATACAGACTAGATTCATTAAAATTACACTTGGAGCAATTACAAAGCCAAGTAATAATATATACAAAAGGCATAAAAACACACTAAGCAAAACAAAACAGGAACTGTAAACTGTTCCAAGTCCAAAAACTATTGGAATTTCATTTTCATCTTCAATCTTTTTTTTATAAAGAACATTTTTTATTTTTTCATACAGCTTTGGTACTGTTGTTTCTTCTTTATAAATGCTTATGCTTTCCTTTTCTTTAGGAAGCAAATATACTGCTAATGGTCGATAAAATATTAGCGAAATGGCAGTAATAAATAATGTGTAAATAATTAACGGTAATGAATTAGCACGTTGTACTAGCGTTGGATATAATTTTAAATTTCTTTGTAATTTCAAGATCCAGTAGCAAGAAGTAAAAACTACTATTATTGCTAGACAAAATCTGGCTAGAATTTCACATGGTGAATATCCTGACAAATTTCCACAATGACGCAACCAAATTTTTATAACTGTAACATAAAGTGCAAGTGAAGTAACTGCTATAAACATAAAGATCATTTCCATGTCTTCTGAAACAATTGATCCTGATTTTCCAATAACAAAATTCATGTAATTTTGTTCATCTTCCATTATTTGTTGTTTTTGTTCTTCTCTGTACCTCCAAAAGTAGTTTGAGCTTCTTATCAATAAGCAAATAATAAAGACTAGCAGTGGTGACATAGATACATAAAGTAATCTCTTGTTTGACTTTGTCAAACTTTTCCCCTTCTTATCTACATTTTCTGTAATGCTTTTACTTCTAAATGAGTAAATAAGAAAACAAAATAAAGTAATGAGAAAATAAGATAAAATTTTATTTTCTTCAACAACATAACTGTTTGAAAAAACTCCAAAAATTATCACCATTAAAATTAATCTTGAAAAAACATTTATCATAGTTTTTTTACGCCGAGAATGTTCGAACCATGACATTGAAATGTAATCCCAATTTTGAATTAACAAAATTGTAAAGCAAAGTACTGGAATTAATCCACAGAAGAAAAGCAATGTATTTTCAAAATCGTCAGTTACTTGTAAGAAGTAAAGTATGAAGACAAGACACAAACTTATTAAAGTTGTGAAAAACAGGCAAGGCAAAAACGAAGACTCCAATATTGAATACATTCTTTTACCAATTAATCCACTGATCACAATGAAAAATGAAAATATAGCACAGAAAAATAAAAGTAATCCTCTCATCATAAAATTAGGATTAAATTGCACCCATACTTCATAGCAAATTCTTCTAACAGCCGTAAAGTATCTATCAGTAATATTTACAAAATCTTTTAAGTCACTATCACTTTTTACAAATTCTATTTTCTTTAGAATTTCATTATACATAGTTTTCAGTTCTTCTAATTTATTTTCATTAGAGAGAAAATTTTCAGAAGAATATGTGTTTATGTAATGTTGTACTTGAAAAACATTTTTCCATAGCGAATGCAAGATATAATTTAAATCATATGTTTGTGAGTTTTTGTCTGTATCTTTGCTGGGTAATGCTTCAATAATTACACTTCCAATATTTGAAAATGGTATTGGAATTCCTAGAATTACAGATATTGTCGGAACAATATCAATTTGGTTCACACCTGATTTTTTTTCAATATCAAAATTTGTGCTTACATCTATTAGTGGTGAAGAAGAGTAGATAAACAATGCTGCTTCAATTTCATCTAAGCTGTCTCCTCCATGATCACCACTGTCAGTCATTCCATGATCTCCCATGACAAAAAGAACTGTATCTCTTTTACTCTGGTTTATCTTCTCAATAAGATTTTGTACAAAGAAATTTGTTTCATTTAATTTTCTCAACATTTCTGGATGATGCATTCCATGTTTATGACCACAATGATCAATTCCTAAAATGTGACCTATCAGAAGAGACCAATCAGACTTTTCAATTTCTTCAAAAATTGATCTTTCAACTTCTAAATCTACAGTATCGAGGTCTGAAACATCGAAAGAAGGAGCAGCATATTCTCTTAAAAACTTATTTGGATAAAGTTTGGTCCAAGTATCATCTCCCATAAAGATATTTCCATTTTCGATGTTCTGATCAACAAAATTATCTTCTACAATATTATCTGCCGCAAAATTATTGTGTACGTCAATGAATGTAGGTAATGTTCCAGTTGTTAGACTTTTCAATCTTTGCATAGTAGTTGTTGGTGGATCAGCTAAAAACTTAAGTAGTTTAGAATTTTTTTGATGATTTTGTAAAGTTTCGCTGAAAATAGGCATTTTATTTCTATGAAATGTAGCTGCTGAAGCTGCGTCATGAAACTTTGTGACAAATTCATACTTCAGAGCATCTACAACAAGAACAATTACTCGGGCGCGTGATGCTAAACATTCTGCAGCAACAGAAGAAGGATCTTCAAAATTGAAAGCATCATTTTGAGTTAAGGTGCAATTACTGTGTTCAATAATTGCACTCCTGCGAAGGAAGAACCCATTGGTAAATAAAAAAAGGCCAAAAATCATGGACAATGATGCCCAAAATAATATGGATATGTAACTAAATAGCTTTGTCATGGCTAAAGGTGCTTAATGCTTAGCGTTTTATATACAATTTATTCCAAAAGATTCAAAACACCTGAAAAATTAAAAAATGTAATTACAATCATGTATTTTATTTATTTTTCAATCATAGGTTATAAAATTTAAGGTTAGAATGAGAAATATTATTCATGCAAAATTAAAATATTTATATTAAGTAATAAAGTAAACAAACAAAATAATTTGCAAGTAGGCTTACAAAAATTAAATAAGAAAAACAACACAAAAATTGACCAAAAAGAAAAAAATTCATCTTAAAAAAATTATAATTTTTGACACTATATCAAGTAGTATGAAAATGAGAAAAAGGGAAATGAAATAAAATGAATAAAAAGTAAAAAAATGAAAAATTACCTTCGCCATCATTTAAATATTATATTAACATTGTATTTTTCTACGTTTGTTAGAGCCATTCTACACGGCGTTCTTTGCGCCGTGCTACGTGTACTTAGCTCCGACCGAAAAAATATCGTTGCTCGCCATCTTTACACCGAGGTTAAACGGAACAGACCTGCTCAGTTTGAAAGTAATACCTATATAAGCTTGTTTATACATAAAATCATTTCTGCTCCAAGATAAGGTCTATTCCCTTTAACCGTTGTTTACTTAAGTTAAAAGATGGCGAGCAACGATTTTTTTTCGGTCGGAGCTAAGCACACGGAGGACAGCGCTAAGAATACCGTGTAAGAATGGCTTTTAAATTAATAGCAGTGGCCGTGCATCGTTAAATATAGTAAACTTTTTGCAGTATAAAAATATTGATGGTTATAAAAATGTATCATCGCATTATCCTTAGATTAAAATAATTTTGTTTTTTAGTAAGAATATTGCATATTGTAATCATCGACAAGGGAAAGGATGTGATATGATGTTATCAACTCTCGATTTCTTCTAGCTGTTTTTATGTAGCAGACAGCGCTGGCAACTGCAAAAATAGCCGAATTAAAGTTGTTCCTCATCGACTGCTGGAAGTTCATTTCATGACGTTTACTATCCTTCGTAAGTACAGCAGTATATAGGTGTGTTCGTTTTCACTAAGAAACAAATATGGTCTATTTTTGACATTTAAATTAATTGAAAATGTAATTATACATCGAAAACATTTAAACTCTTTATCTTAAAATATAAATAAATTAGTAGACAAATTTTCAATTAAAAAAGAATCTATTTATTATTAAATAAGTTGTAAACATTTATATTCATATTATTAACATTATTATTTCTTTTATATTTATAAAATGTAAAAATTTTTAAATTAAATGCATTACAGGATTTTAGTAACACATACATGCTATTATATTATTTATTTAATAAAATTAAAATAAGTTAATTAATTTCTATAGTGGATGATTTTTTCGGAATACAATTAAAAGATTATTTATTTCAACTAGTGTATAAATAATATACAAAAAATAATTTTATTTAAAAAAATTCAATGTAATAATAAAATAAAATAAAGGCAAAAAAGTATTTAGATAAAATTTAGTCGCAGCCCTAGGCAAACGACTGTGTAGTTCGAAAATCGAAAGCTAACATCCCCGCAGCCGCAGTAGCTCTACGCGCACACTCCAGCATCTGCCTGATTTCCTGTCTAGGTTATGTTTATGTTTTCAGGAATCGAAGGGGGATGAAAAAAAAATGGCGATCCCACATTATCAGTTGCACGACGAGCTCCAAGTTAGCGCGGAAATACTGAAAGAAAAGTTGCGAAAAATGTGAAAGTGTCAAGTTAATAAGTGAAGGAAAGTTCGCGCCGAGCCCTGGGACAGCCCAGTCTACCTAAGTAATCGATTATTTCTGCACTACGAATAAAAGCTTGTCGTTCCAAAATTCGATAGAATGCACCCCTCCGAGTTTTGTTTCTTCTCGAGGGGGGGCTTCTGTATACAATGCGTGAATGTGGATCAATTTCTTACGTGCACGCTACGTTTATCATGCGTTCTGTTTTATTTTGTAAATTTACTTATTTTCAGGCTGATTCGTTGTTCTTTTATTTTAGAAGTGGGTCTTGCAAGTGTGCATTGCTCCTTTACAGGACAGCTTAGTTCGTCGTTTTGCACGCATTGTTTGTATCAACCAGTGGTGTTGTGCATATAGTGTATATATAAGCAACGTTTCACATTTCTCTCGATGCTATTTTATTATTTATATCTTTTATTTTGTAAATGTAAATGTTACTTACTTACTGCTGCATGTTATGTACTCATTTTTTTGTTTCAATAAATTTTGTATTTTGTTATTTATTGTTTATTTGTATTATTTATTCTTCAATGTGTCTTCATCAATGGTATTTATAATTAATTTATTGTAAAATTCTGCGTTTTAAATCGAATGTTTGAAAGCACTGTTTATTTTATCTTATTTCAAACATCTAAGAATTCTGCAAGATGTATATGTAATATTTTCTTATTTTTAGAATGAATTTTTATTATTTTTTATTTAAATATTGTGTTTTATAAATAAATAAATTGTGCCGTGTGTGTGGATAATATTTATAAGACCGCATACATAAATAAAAAACAATTTATCTAGGATGTAGAGTATCTAGGTCACGTTAGTAAAGTTTGTAAAGTATTGTTGATCAAGTAGTTTCAGTGAATTTTTCACATTGTATTTTTACAATGTAATATTTTTGAGTAAAAAGATTAAATAGAAAAATTTAAGTAAGTAAATAAATTTATTTATGAATAATTTTAATAATTATAGAAACGTGTTTCAAAGTAAATAAAATCAAATACAAATTGCGAATAAATTTTCTTTTACTTTCATTGCTATTAATTATGACTATAAATCAATAATCCGTAAATCAAAACTTCCAAGTAAAATTTTAATCAACTGATCAACAATTAAATATAAAAACAGCTATTGTTTTGATTTAACGATATCGAAAGAATTGAAAAACAAAGACAGATTTACTTATACTTAGTTTTAAAATCCTAAAAGAAAAGTTAAAAATGAGCGACTGTTTGGACCGTATAGGAAAAGCGGAATAGTCAGAGGTGGAAAAATAGTTTTCGATGCGAAAGCCGCTGCCAAATGACGGAGCCAATGACATTACGAAAATCCAACGGCGGACGTTGCTTGGGGCGGCAGAAAGATAGCAGCTGATTGCTGGCGCGTTGAGTAATGAGCGAGTCCCGGCATCTTCGCTCGGTCTCCGATTTGTACGCAGCCGACGAGATAGAGGTGCTCCTCCTTGAGGAGATTCGCGACCTGGAGCCTCCACCTGCCGCCTATTCGCGGCCTGAAGACATTCAGGACTTCGAAATTGGTACGTCAGTCGTCAGGCTCCCTATTATGTACTTCTTATATATACGTGATGTCGGATTTATGCGCTTATCTCCTGCAGCCTTCGAATGCGCGCGTCCGATTGTCTAAGCTTATTGAGTACAATAACCCTCTCTTTCTCTTTCTCTTGTTCAGATTTTAAATAATTATTATTATTTGCTATGCATTAGAATAGTTAATGTGGAAAATTTTTTAAATATGTGCGTTAAAAATCAAAATTTTTACTCCATAAGGTTTCTTTAATTTTTTTAAATAATGCTTTTACATACGTGACTTGAAATTAACCAATTAAATAAGTGCAAAAAACAAATTCATAACGTTATACTAAAAATTTTGAAATGAAGATATATACATTATATTGGTAGAGAATGATATTTAATAACAATTTTTAATATATTAAAATAATATAAGTCAAAATTAACAGGATTTAATATATTTAAATCAAGTTCTCAAAAAGTTTTTCATTAAGGTTTTTAGCATTTTTTTATACGAATTTAGAAGATGCATTATCAGAAATTTATAATTATTTGAAACTGCATAGCGAAGAAGTAAACTTTCACATTTTTATATAAGTACTTTTGAAGATCATCTACGTTATAATCTATGGTATGTCGGTAAAGTAGAAAACTGATGATTTTTTTCAAAGCAAGAAAAGTCGTTCTGTTGAGAACTCAGCTCAGCTGAAACTATTAGGAAGAAATAATTTGTCCTTTTATTTATTTTATTAAGAAATAAATATATAGGTATTCTTTATATCGAGTCGGTCAATGAGTATTTTAAATCTTGGAAATTTGATATTTAATTGAAAAGATCTTAAAAATAAAGAACAATAACGGTACTTTTCGTAACATAAAATGATATCACGATGTAAAAGTTACGAATATTATTTGATGCGTGCGAGATAAAATTATTGTTTTCATTTTTGAATTTGTTCAATTTGTTCACAATCCTGTGCATCAAAGAAAACTTTTAAGTTTCTGTATGTATAAGTATAATTCTGAAGCCATTTTATCGATCATCTATAATATGGAATAATTTATACATTTTTAAAAATTTAGTAAAGAAATCAAAAAGCGGATGTCACATTTTATAGAATTGTATTATAAATAAAAGTTTTGTTTAGGTAATTCTCTTAAATTTTTATTGTTATACATTTTATATAATAAAATAAAATTATAATCTTCTTCGCATGCTGCACAATGTGATATGTAATAGATTTGTAAATTGTAATAATCGACTGAACTATTTTGTGTCATTACTTTTTATAAAAGATTTTCTTTGCTAATTAACCAAAAACGAATAATTTCTTACTTGAGAGTTTAAGTTACCAATTTTAAGAAAACGATGAAAAATATTTTTCTGATTTATACATCTGATTCATAATAATTTAGATGCACTATAGAAAACTTTTTCAGAGTTTCTGGCACTCTAATTTTTAATCCTCATTGATCGATTCGATGAAATCCATACAATCAACTAATCGACACTCTAGATCAAAGCACTCAACAATTTTCAACAATTCCAAATCGAACAATTAAATTAAAAAACCCAGATCTCAAACTCACAGCCCATCGCTAAAAATAATCATTCCAACGTCAAGCAAACACTCGCGCGCGAGCGCATTAGCATGTAAGCTCAGCGTGCTGCGCGAAAGCTAGCGGATCTTTAAAAGGGTTCATAAACACCTAGTGTAGATAGTGTCGCGCGCTTCGGCGGCGGTAAAAAAGGGAACTCAAGCGTGCACCCAGCTCTATGCTTTTCCTGCGAGTCGTCTTCGCTTATGTCGCCGGGTCCGGTCTACGTCCTGCTGCGAGAGTCGTTTTTTCAATTTACATAGATTACTAGCGAACAGCGCTCGGCACTCTGTCAATGCTCGCGCGTCGGCTTGTTGCCCGACTTCGGAGATTGTTCTCGCCTTGTGTTTGGGACATTTGTGACTCGATGCGTGACTGCTATTCCGCGCGCGCGCTTCCTTCAAGGAAACGACGTTCTCTGTCTAATGACCTTTGTGTCTTCTTATTAGCAGTGTTTCCTTACTTTCTATCGTCGATAGTTTTTACGCTTTAACAGCCATTATTTGATGATTTATTTTCAGTAAAGAGAACGTTTGAGATTTGATACTCAAAGTATTTTACGTGTTAGATAATTTTAACATTCTTCACTTACAGTTCTGTGGCTTTCCGATATAATGAAGTGATGCGAAATCCTTCTTGTTGCATTTAATTTTCAATTTTAGGAAAGTTTTCGACGTCAAGTTGTTGTTTCCATGGAAAAAAATGGGTTCCCATATTTTTTATATAACATGTAGAGAAAATAACGTTTCAATTTTTATATATGTGCCCGAGATCGAAGGAAAGTTAAAATCTCACACCTACAGTTAATTTATTATAGTATTAAATAAGAATACAATTATGCCCATACCTTTAAAATATATTCTTTTCTTTTAGTCTAAACTATTAAAAGGTATATAAGTTATTAAAAAAAAAGTTGTAATTCGAATTGTGAGTGACTTATCGATTCCTCTGGTTCTCATTATTAATTTGTTATAAATAATAACAAAATTGTATTTCAAAATAAATATTATCATTAAATATAAATTATGCCTGAAAGCATACCTTATTTTGATTATTTCATTATTTAATTCTGATCATTTTTCGTAAATTCGCACGAGAAAAAAAGATAAATGAAACAAATTAAAATTGAATTTATTTAGATTCCAGTGAAATTATCGGAAAAGGTCGGGAAAAGATTGCAAACATATACAATAAAAATTTTCTGGTAGTTCTATACAAATTCTATCTGAAAGAGGGGACATCAAGCTCCTCAAAACCACTTATATATCTGGAAATCATAGTTATAAAATATAGGAATGAGCTCAAACATAATATACTTTATGTATAAACGTATAAATTTAGAAAATATACGAAAAATTGATTGTTCTTTCTATTTAATTTATAAGATTTTTTTACCATGCACTGTTCTTTCGTGCAGTAAAAAACTAAGATTTTATTTTTAAACTAAACTGCTGATTAAATTTTGATTCTTTTTAAAACTTTTTCC